>ML295230.1:41367-59395 GCA_005239495.1 Nicotiana undulata
TATGGGTTGTTGTAGATAGGCTGACCAAGTCAGCACATTTCATTCCTGTGGTGGTGTCATCTTCGGCAGAGAAGTTAGCTCAGATCTATATGAGAGAGATTATCAGGTTGCACGGTGTGCCCTTATCTATCATATTAGACCAAGGTACTCAGTGTACCTCCCATTTCAGGAGAGTATTTCAGTGAGAGTTGGGCACACAAATTGAGTTGAGCACAACATTTCATCCTCAGACGGACGGACAGTCCGAGCGTACTATTCAGATTTTGGGGGACATGTTGCGAGCTTGTGTTATTGACTTTGGTGGTTCATGGGATCAGTTCTTGCCTTTAGCAGAGTTTTCCTACAACAACAGTTACCAGTCGAGCATTTGGATAGCTCCGTATGAGGCGTTGTATGGTAGGCGATATCGGTCTGCAGTCATATGGTTTGAGCCCGGAGAGGCTAGGCTATTGGATTCTGAGTTAGTCCAGGATGCCTTGGATAAGGTGAAGATTATTCAGGATAGGCTTCGTACAGCTCAGTCCAGGCAAAAGAGTTATGCAGATCGTAGAGTTCGAGATTTGGCTTTCATGGTAGGAGACCAGGTGTTCCTTCGAGTGTCGCCTATGAAGGGCGTGATGAGATTCGGAAAGAAGGGCAAGTTGAGCCCTAGGTATATTGGTCCATTTGAGATTTTGGACAAGGTAGGAGAGGTGGCCTACAGACTTGCCTTGCCACCGCATTTATCAGCAGTGCATCCAGTGTTTCATGTATCTATGCTCCGGAGGTATATTGCAGATCCATCTCATGTTCTTGACTTCAGCGGTGTCCAGTTGGACAAGGATCTGACTTATAAGGAGGAGCCGCTAGCTATATTAGATTGGCAGGTTCGCCAGTTGAGGTCAAAGAGTTACCCTTCGGTCCGTGTTCAGTGGAGGGGTCAGCCTGCCGAGGCAGCTACCTGGGAGTCCGAGTCCGATATGAGGAGTCGTTATCCCCATCTTTTCTCAGACTCAGGTACTTTTCTATGTCCGTTCGAGGNCAAAATGGAATTTATGATAATTAAATGAATAAAGTGACTTTGGTCAACATTTTTGGTAAACGGACCTGGACCCGTGATGTGACGGTCCCGGAGGGTCCGTAGGAAACTATGGGACTTGGGCGTATGCCCGGAATCGAATTCTGAGGTCCTAAGCCCGAGAAATGAATTTTTAAAGAAAATTATTTTTTGAAAATAATAAAGGAATTTAAAAAGGAATAATTAAGTGAAAACCGTGTTACCGGGCCCGTATTATGGCTCTGGAGCCCGGAACAGGGTTATTATATGTTATTTGTCTTATCTGTGAAATTTGGTGTAAAACGGACTTGAAATGACGTGTTTCGGATTAAAATTTGAAAAGTTAAGCTTTATGAAATTTTAAGAAAATTCTAAGAGTTTTGAGGGTTGATTCGATGATTTTGATGATATTTTGGTGATTTAAATGCTTGAATAAGTCCTTAGGATGTTTTGGGAGTCGTGTGTGTGTTTGGTTTTGAGACCCGAGGGCTCGGGTGAATTTCGGGTGGCTAACGGGGTGTGAAAAGAAGGAAAAATCTGGTAATTTTGAGGATTTGCTGGTGTCTGGTGTAATACCCTTCGCGAACGCGGCCAAGGGCTCGCGAACGCGAAGGGTAATTATTGTGGCCTGGGATTTTACTCTACGCGAATGTGTAGAGGAAGACGCGAACGCGGAGCACTAGACAGTGCTTCTACGCGAACGCGTCCCCAGGGGTGCGAACGCGTAGTGTTAGGCTGGGGTCTGGGGGGCTGGGTAGTTTGTTCTTCGCGAACGCGGCCTATGCTCGTGAACGCGTAGGCCAGTGGAGTCAAACCTACGCGAACGCGGCCAAGGACTCGCGAACACGTAGGTCAGGTTAGTCAACCCTTCGCGAACGCGGCCAGGGGCCTGCGAATGCGAAGGGTATTTTTTCCCAGTTATTAAAATACCCCAAAAATAGAATACCATACGGGATTTTCATAAATTTCACTTCCTTCTTATTCTCCAAGCTCTATTGAAGACCTCCAAGCCGTTTTCTCCTCCATAACCATTTGGGTAAGTGTTCCTAACACCAATTTCTTCCATTTTCCTTAACTAATCACTAGAACCTAGGCCTAAAATCATGAAAACAAGGTAGAAATTAGGTTTTTTTTTTGTAGAGTTAGGTTTATGAAAATTTTGGGAATTCAACCTCGTTTTGGGGTCGGATTCTAAAGCAAATTGTATATTTGGGCTCGTGGGGTTATGGGTGATCAGGTTTTGGTCCGAGCCTCGTATTTGGACCAAGCGGGCCCGGGTCGAATTTTAGTATTTTTTGAAGAATAGTAGGAAATGTATAATTAGGCTTCGGAATTGGTTTATTGAGTATTTATCGATGTTAATAAATCCATTATGTGTAGATTTTTTCGATTCAGAGTTGGATTCGAGAGGGAAGGCTGTGATTGAGGCTTGACTTGCATTTTTGGAGCCGAGGTAAGTGTTTGGCCTAACCTTAGCTTGAGGGATTAGCTATAGAGTCTTATTTGCTATGTGTAATTCATGTCCAACGTATAGGCGGGGTGACGAGTGCCTATATGTTGCGGTCAAGCATGCCCGTGAGTCAATTGTGATGAATCATACCGTGTTCTTAATATTCTCCGTACGATGAGTAATTGGTGATTTAGAAGTGATACCTTGATGTTGTTTCATGACATGGGGAGTTATTGTGTTATTTGTTTCAATTGAGGCTTTTACTGTTGAAATTGTATTTCTGATGCGAGGTTTGATATAGCTTAGTCCCTTGCCGGGATGATAGAATTTTATTGAGTATTCCATACACTTGAGACTTCTTATTGTTGATTTTCACATTATATTGTTGCTTTTACATTACTTATTGCACGAGGGGACATGCCATGCTTATTGTTTATTATTTATCACACGAGGGGACATGCCGTGTTGATCGTTTATTATTTATCGCACGAGGGGACATGCTGTGCTGATTGTTTTATTATATATCACACGAGGGGGCATGCCGTGTTGATCGTTTATTATTTATTGCACGAGGGGACATGCTGTGCTGATTGTTTGTTATTTATCACACGAGGGGACATGCTGTGTTGATCGTTCATTATTTGTTGCACGAGGGGACATTCGGTGCCGAGTGTTACTATTTATGCACGAGGAGACATTCCATGCCGAGTGATTGTGAGATTATGCACGAGGGGGCATGCCGTGCCTTTTGCTGTTCATTGTCTATCCTGAGACATTAAATTCCGGCTTTTACTTTTTACACTTCAGTTATTACCCTGTTCTAATGTGCTAGCATTTTGTTGCCCCTTTTACCCCCGGCATGTTCTTCCCGTATCTGTCTTACTTTCTCATTTCCGTCGATGTTTTCCTGTTATTATATAGAATTGCACAGGTACATATATTGTTGTCGGTCCTAGCCTCGTCACTACCTCGCCGAGGTTAGGCTCGGCACTTACTCAGTACATGGGGTCGGTTGTACTGATACTACACCTGCACTTCTTTATGTTGTGTAGACTACACAGCCGCCCGGTGGTCACTGACGGACGGAGTATTTCATCGGTTTACAGGAGACATCGAGGTAGACCCGAGCCTTGGCGTCACCTTCTACCCTTCACTTTCAGCTCTGTCTTATCTTATTGTTCAAAGACAGTCATATGTACTTATTTTCAAACCTTTGTTTTAGTAATCTCTTGGACAGTTCGTGAGTATGTGACACCAGTTCTAGGATTTGTATATGGGTTTTATTTCGAAGTTGCTACATTATTTTTGGTAATTTGTTAACCTTCATATTGTTGACCATCGGTGCCTTAGTTATCTTGTTCGTTTTAGCTGTTAATGAGTTTTATCTAGTTCAAATGTTGGCTTGTCTAGCGGGTTCAACGTTAGACGCAGTCATGGCCCGAAGGTGGGATTTCGGGTCTTGACAGTATTTGACCCCGAAACGGAGTTTTGATGGTTCCTTTAGGTCCGGGTGGTGAATTGGGACTCAGGAGTATGCCCGTATTTGCATTTGGATAATTCTAGAAGGTTTCGACACTGATTGACGAAAGTTGAAAATTTAAAGATTTGGAATGTTCATAAGTTTAACTGAGAGTTGACTTTGGTTATATCGGGTTCGAATTTTGGTTCCGAGAGTTGGGATAGCTTATTTATGTCATTTGAAACCTATGTGCAAATTTTGAGGTCATTCCAAGTTGATTTGATATGGTTCGACATGAGTTTTGGAAGTTGAAAGTTCATTAAGTTTGATTTGAGGCGCGATTCATGATTTTTACGTTGTTTGATGTGATTTGAAGCATTGAATAAGTTCATTTCGTGTTTTAGGAGTTGTAGGTATGATTGAATGGGGTCCCGAGGGGCTTGGGTGTGTTTTGGATCTTTGGTTGAGAAACTAGTTAAGATTTTGGAGTTTTACCATGGTCAATATCGGGTCAAGATGATCTCTTTTTGGTATTTTGAGGATGCGAGCTGTTTCGTAGCGTGTTTCATGGTTGAAACGCATATATGGTTTGTGACCGGGAGGTGCCAAATGAGTTTTGGGTGCTAAAACGGAAATTTTTTCATTGCTGATTTCTGGTGTAAAATAATTACAAAAATGTCATTTTCTTTATCTCTTAAATTTTCAGACTTCATTTAAACCTTCAAAACATCATATCTCCCTCATTTTAAGGCCAAATTGAGTGATTCAAAAGCCTAACTTGACTGAAATTAAACAAAAACTCCATTAGAGACATCAAAAGCGAGATTTGAAATTATTTGGCATACACAACAAGGTAGAGAATCTGAACAAAAAAATATTTAATGTCGAGGGTTTGTTCATTTGGTCATATTTTGAGTTGGGGAGCCCGGATTTGGGCAATTTTTGAGGCGATTTCACCGCCAGTGCGGTCGCGCGGGTGCGAGGAAATGGCCGCAGGTGCGGACCTGCTGGGCAGAAAACCCCAATTCGATGTTTTTATCTCTATTTTTTGATTTTTGGATTTGAGGAGCTCGGGAGAGAGGCGATTTTCGAAGGATTTTAAAGAGAAACATTGGGGTAAGTGATTCTAACCTATAATGGTAAAAAGTTCATGAATCTATGGCTTTATTCATCATCTAATTCGGGATTTTAGCTAGGAATTCGGGAATTTAGGGCTTGAAAATTGAAGAGTTTGATTTTGGAATTTGAGAGACCAAATGAAGTCGGATTTTGATAAATTATGTATGGTTGGACTCGCGAGTGTATGAGCTTTCTAGTTTTGTCATTTTTGTCGGATTTCGAGACGTGGGTCCGGGGGCCGATTTTGAGCAAATTTCGGGATTTTGGTCTAATTTGATAATGTTTCTTGTGGAATTCATTCCATTAGCATTTATTGATGGTATCATACTGGTTTTGAATAGATTTAGAGCTTTTGGAGACCGAGTCGATGGGCGAGAGCATCCCGGAGTAAGATTTCTACGATGTTAAGGTAACTCTTCTAAACTTAGTGCTGAGGGTACGAAACCTCGAATTAGGTGTTATGTGATTGGTATTGAGGTGACACACATGCTAGGTGACGGGCGTGTGGGTGTGCACCTTGTGAAATGGGACCCTATGGTTCCCATGGCACTACATAGTGGCCCTATTTTGTCAATATCTGTATTTTTACCATGTGATAAAGTAATTGAGGTGTCAATCATGCTAGATATCATGTTTAGACTTTATGCTAATACTGTTGAGACCCATAGTGATCTTTTCTTGCTGTTATTTCGAAGACTTCATTGATATTTTGTACTCAGTCATGTTCATGCATTCATATCATATCCTAGTCTCAGTTGTTAATTGTTGATACATCATATTCTTGTTGCCGGGCTAGTTTCATGACATTGTGAGCCCGTGAGTGAGACTTGAGAGATTGATGACTGAGGAAGGCCTAGGGCCTGGTTGTGAGGATATTGATACCATAGCACGTGAGTTGTCTGTGCGGATCAAAGTATTGATATTATAGCACGTGAGTTGTCCGTACGGATCCAGATATTGATATTATGGCACATGCGTTATCCGTGTAGCACGTGAGTTGTCCGTGCTTAGCGCTTAGGCTGTAAGAGCCCCTCCGGTGTCTGAACACCCCAGTGAGCGCAGTCGACTATAGACGTGTGTAGATCGAGATACATGGCATTTGCATACACGCATGACATACAAGCGTAAAGATGAATTTTTCCTCATGTCATACGGTATCACGTCATCCATGGCATTTTATACACATTGATGTGTGGGCTCAGAGAGGCATTTTTTATACTTGTTAATTGAAAAGAAAATGGAACATCTTACTTATTGTTGGAAAAGATTTTGGGAAAATCATACTTTTCGATCTTATCTGTATTTCAGAATTTTGGCAAAAATATCTGAGTTCTCACTAAGATATTTGAAAAGTATGCCTATTTTTTGAAACTGAGAGCGAGTTGAACATTTTACTTCTGAGATACTCTTTTTACTACTAGTTTCACGTTGTTGCGAACTGTTGTAGAATACTAGTAATAGACTCGACTTATGGTTAGCTCGTCAATGCTTTCAACCTACGTCTAGGTTAGTTCCTTACTCAGTACATGGGGTCAGTTGTACTAATACTATACTTATGCACATTGCGTGTAGATATCGGTTGTTGTTGTTGCTGTGCTCGATGGTTGCAGAACATAAAGATGTACCAACGTCCCTGTTGTAACTGTCTCCTTTTTTCGGGGTAGCCTTAGATTATAGAACTCTATTTATGTACTTTTCAAACAGACTGTGTATTCATTTCATTGTTGCTTTGTAAACTCTATTCATAGAAGCTCATGATTTGTACTACCAGTCCTTGAGAATTGTATAAATATTCCGTAAATTTCTTTCATCTAATTGTCTTGTTAATATAATTGAACTTGGATAAGTAGTATTTCGCTTACCTAGCGGGTTGGGTTAGGTGCCATCACGACTAGTGGAGTTTGGGTCGTAACACAAAAGCTTCATGTCAAAGCCTAGACCATAAGTGAATAATGCGTCAATTGCATCTTATAAAGTAGAAATGGTGTGGGATATCCACTTTTTAACATGGTATTTACTTTTTATTCAGTGTTTTTAATGTTGAGAAAATAGCGATTACTCTATTAAAATTAATATGAAAAGAAGTTTTTACCCTTTCTTCATGAGTGCTGTGTAAATATTAAGGACATGATGTCCTTAATATTTACACTGCACACATGAAATTAAGGACGCCATGTCCTTAACATTCACACTGCTCATATGAAGTTAAGGACATTATATCCTAAAGTTTAACAACGTAAGGTGAAAATACAAGACACTTTGTCCTTAATATTTATACAACATTCATGAAGTTAAGGACACTATGTCCTTAATATTTACCAACACTCCCAAAGTTAAGGGCACTATGTCCTGAACATTTACATTGCACACATTGTTGATACCCAATTTTTTCCACAATATTTTAAAATTTGCATATATACTTTCAAAATCATGCTTTCATAGCAATTGGTATTTTCTATAATTTTTTCATATTTTAATTAATTTCTTGTTAATTTATCCAGTACTTTATTTATAATAATTAATTACAAATAATTTCAAAAGTATTTCTTGATTTAATTTATTATTCAGGGTCCTACTAAGACCAAATTATTTCATAATTAGCCAAATTGGCACTCTTTGGCTATGATTGCAATAACTTTGCAATTATGGCCCAATCATATATTTTATACTATTTTATCCAGTAATTAGTCATTTTGTATTTTTAAATACTAATCAGTCACTTTAATTTATTTTCTAAGCATCAATTTCATTTTATACAATTATTAGCTATTTTTATAAATTGTTTTATCTAATCTAATTAGGTATTTAACAGCTAGCCCCTTTTTCTTTCAATTATAGCCTAAATTGGCCTGGTCCTAACCCAATTAAACTAACCCAACAGACCCCAAGCCCAACTTCTAAACTACCCGGCCCAATCTGGATTTAATCTCGACCGTTGATCAACATTTATCAAAGGTCTAGATTCCCCCTTCCTAAAATAAACCCTATGACTACCCTTCCCCCCATCTCATTTCCCCCGCACCTTCTGCTGTCTCATCTCTCTCGACTCTCTCGTCTCCTCGACTCCCTCTGCTAAACCTAGCCCCTTTCTCCGGCCGTCGCCTTGCCGGAAACCATGGTGGTTTCACCACCCCAGCCTCATGGCTCCCTCCTTGAACGTGTGTCACTGCTCTTGAAGACCTCAAGTGAACTAGAGGCGGCTCACTCACCTCATATGATCTCATGCCATTTTTCCGGCCATCCATGGCCGTCCGAGTAAGATCTTACCACTTTCCGGTTAACACCGGTGATTTTGAGTTACTTCTCTTTTTCTCTGGGTTTTCTCTTCGAAACCCTAAATTTTAAACCCTTGATTTTTTTTTCTAGATCTGTAACAGATCTGTACCTGCTATGAGTTATTTTAATATTTTCTTCAAAGCTTTTTCATTTTCCCTAAATCGATTCTTCGTCTACCAAACTAGGGTTCCTAAAACCCCTTTTTAAAATAGCTTTCCTTTCTAATTTCTAGCATTATCATATGATTTTCATCATGTTTATCGTTATTTAAACCTTTTCCCTATTGGTCTGATTTATTTTTCTAAAAACCCTAGGTTTTCGGTTTCAATCCTATATTATAAAGTGTGAATAATCTGTGCATGCATTTGATTCTTATGAGCTTCTCAAGTCTCTATGATTTTACCCTATTGTTTTGCTTATTAGACCTACTGATTTTTGTGTTTTTTTCCGCTCATATTGTGCTTGTTTTGTTATCCCCTCTAATTGTTACTATTATTTTTCTACGAGATTCTTGCTACTATGATCGTTAGCATTCCTGATCCTTGTCTGTCGATTATACCATGGGTATTCTGTTAGGTCCTTTAATTATTTGCTATGTCCTATGTGATTAGGGTTTCTGATTTTGCCTAATAAGTGTTCATTCCGCCTAAGTTTGTGTTAATTTCTCCCAAATCAATTCTATTTGCCACTTTGAATATTTGAATAATTGTGATTAGTACTGTTCTCTACTGATTCTGAGTATTTCCTTAAATATGTGATGTTTTCCCTAATTGGTGCTGATTTTCTGTGATTTGAATCTCACTCGAGGTTTTTCTTACTGGTTTCCGGAATTAAATTATTCTCTGCCTTATATTTATGAATACTTTTGTTGTCAAATTGATTCACATATACTTTTCTTAATTAGAACATTCTGAATTTGGCCTTGCTTACATGCTCTATACCTATGTTGTCTCTTATAGGTTAAAATCAGCCCTTACATGATTTATTTTCCTTGTTTGGCAATGCTTATTACCGTTTGTACATGACTCCTTAATCAAAGGGAGTCTTAACATTAATTTGATTCTTATTGATGTTTACTTCTATAATTGTGCTGAACTATTATTTGTTACTTTATTTTTGTGATGACCCAAAAGGTCATCATATGTAAATTTAATTATGACTGTGTTCCGAGGCCCCAAAAGCCTCCGTCAATCTCACCTTGATGTGCGTGCGCTGCCCGGGCGCGTAGCCGGGAAGCCTTTATGTGGAAACTTGATAAAGAGTTGAATTTATGATAATTAATTGAATAAAGCTGACTTTGGTCAATATTTTTGGTAAACGGACCCGGATGCGTGATCTAACGGTCCCCGAAGGTCCGTAGAAAAATATGTGACTTGGGCGTATGCCCGGAATCGAATTCCGGGGACCCAAGTCCGAGAAATGGAATTCCCTTCTAATTATCCTATAAATTCATAAAAATTGATAGAAATTTAGGGATTTTAGGAAATTATGAATTACTCATTTTTGCCATGAATTCTAGCAAGGACTTGCATAATTATGATCCTTAGACTCCGGGTAATTGATTCCTTCAAGAATTTTCGAAATCCGAACGTGTGGGCCCGGGGTCGGAATTCCAAAAACCTTCAAGAATGCTTAATTTTAGGATTTCTTGTTAATTCTCCTTATTTGAACTAAAATTGAATTAATTATACCATGTTTGGCTAGTTGTGAGCCGTCGAGAGTAGATTTCAGAGATTCGGGCGGATCCTTGATCCGAGGGGTGATATCGTCACGAGGTGAGTCTCCTTTCTAACCTTGTAAGAGGGAACTGTACCCATAGGTATTCTATATGTTGTATGTATTTGTTTTGGGGGCTACGTGCGTACCACGTGACGAGAGTCCGTACGTAGCGACTACATGTGTTATGTCCGGGTAGTTTAGGACCACATCATGCCTTGTATTTTGCCTTGTAATGACTTCTATGTTGTAAATTCTTGCTTGATATATCATTGTTATCCCTGAGTATTTCATTGATTAAATATGTGGAAAGATTTGATAAGTGAAGTAGACTTGATGTGTTGTGTGCGCATGTTGTCGCTTTGCCATTTACATCCCGCGAGCGATATGTAAATCTTCCTTCACTCTTAGGGGAGAGGGACGTACGCCACAACAGATTTTATAGTGCACTCTTGGTACGGACCGGTCGATCCCCGGCAGTGCACCGAGATTTAATTAAGAATGCACTCTTGGTACGGGCCGGTCGATCCCCGGCAGTGCATGGACGAAGTTACACTATGATATGATATGATTACATTGATAGACACACTCTTGGTACAGGCCGGTCGATCCCCAGCAGTGTGTAGGCAGGATTATTGGTAGGCATGCACTCTTGGTACGGGCCGGTCGATCCCCGATAGTGCATAGTTATTCTTCCTTATGACTCCAGCCTGTTGTCTTATCCTTGTGTGCGTATGACTACTTGGTGTTGTTTCCTGATTTATGATTTAAGGCAGTATTGGGAAGAAGAGAAAGTGGAAATTGTCATTTGCTTTCAGTACTTACCTGAAAACCTTGTGTTTACTTCATTGTGATATATTGCTTACATGTCTACTGTTTTCCTTATNTATGGTCATACTTCACGGTGAGCTGCTTTCCCGGTGATTTCCTAGCAGTACCCTGGAGTTTCTTTTGTTATATTCTCTGTCTATTTCATTCAGACTGAGACTCTGTATATATTGTAGTCATTGTATATTCAGTAGTTGTCCGTGACACTCGTGACACTAGTTCCTGGCACACACGCAGTTCGTATTTTGGGTTTGGGCTGTGTATCTATATATGTTTTTCGGTTTGGTCCTGTGACTTCATATATGTATGATTTTAAGGTCGTATTATGCTAGCATTATGTTAATTGTTAAAATACGGTAATTTCCGACATGTTTAGATCAGACGGGCAAGGGGATATCATCTAGTGTTTTCTATATTGTTTGTCTAACCCCGTCGTTGGGCTCCATCGCGACCTGAATTAGGATTTGGGTCGTGACAACATGGTATTAGAGCCTTAGGTCCACGTAGTCTCACGAGTCACGGGCAAACCCAGTAGAGTCTTGCGGATCGGTATAGTGACGTTTGTACTTATCTTCAGGAGGCTATAGGGTGTTAAGAAACTCCTCCTTGTTTAGATCCTATCATGCAATCTATGATGTACTCAATTGATCTTCTACTCTCTCACAGATGGTGAGGACGCGTGCTTCTCATGTTCCTGATCTAGGGGAGGCCGCTACCCCCGCCGCTCGAGGCCGTGGTAGGGGCAGGGGTAGGGATCCTATTCGAGGTACGAGGCGAGGGCGTCCTAGAGCTGTACCAGTTGCACCGCTTGAGGATCCTATTATCGAGGAGCAGGATGAGTTGCCTCCAGTTGCTCCTGCTCCAGCGAATTTTATGACGGCGCCAGGCCTCCAGGAGGTCATGGGCTGCATGTTGAGAATTATGGACACTATGTCCAAGGCAGGCGTACTTCCAGCAGACCCTGATACTTCCCAGGCGGGAGGGGGAGTTCTGACCCCTACCGCGCAGGCCACCGGACAGGCAGCAGCACATCACACTCTGGGTACACCGCCCGTGAGTGGAGTTCAGCCTATCGTAGGACAGCTAGATCCCAAGCCAGTTGTAGAGGGTGACCAGCAGAAGATGCTTGATAGGTGGACCCGACTTCGCCCTCCAGTCTTCGGGAGTGAGCGGGGCGAGTATGCCCAGGACTTCATAGACAGGTGTAGGGGCAGATTGCACAACATGAGGATACTAGAGTCACATGGGGTGGACTTCACCATATTTCAGCTTGAGGGTAGAGCTCGCCGCTGGTGGCAGTCATATGTTCTTAGCAGGCCAGCGGATTCTCCTTCTATCACTTGCAGTCAGTTCACTCAGCTATTCTTGGACATATACATTCCACTGTCCGATAGAGAGGAGCTTCGAGGTCAGTTTGAGAGGTTAGAGCAGGGGCATATGTCTGTGACGGATTATGAGGACCTCCATGGCCAGAGAGGTAGAGATGGGTACCACATACCAGCTTGTAGTCGAGATAGCTCGACGGATTGAGGGTTACCGTACGAGGAGCAGGGAGCAGGGTCAGCCAGGTCAGCAGGACAAGAGGGCCAGGTTCACAGGTGACTTCAGGGGTGCTCCAGCTAGGGGCAGAGGTCAGTTCGGAGGCGGCCAGTTCAGTAGGCCTTCATATTCAGCACCTCCACTACCTCCCAGGAGTATTTCAGCAAGGCCTCTGTTTAGTGCCATGCTAGAGCGCTCTTACCATCCACCAGCCATCCAGGGTGCACCCAGCAGTTTCTCTAGCCGTCAGAGATCCTCCGGTTCCTATTTCAGTGCCTTGCTATTCAGGGTTCTTCTTCTTCGGGACAACAGTATAAGGTATCTAGAGGTTGTATCGAGTGTGGGGCGCTGGACCATATGATCAGGTAGTGTCCCAGGTATCGAGGAAAGGTCGTGCAGCAGAGTCACCAGCCTATGATTTCAGCATCAGCAGTTCGACCACCTAGGGGTAGGGGTCAGGTTGGCAGGGGCCGTCCTAGAGGGGTAGGCCAGTCAAGAGGGGGTCATTCAACTCCAGCTCGCCCTGGGGGTGCTCAGTCTTCAGGTTCTACAGCCAGATTTTATGCTATTCCGGCCAGATCAGACGCCGTGATTAAAGGTATTATTTCAGTCTGTGGTAGGGAGGCTTCAGTGTTATTTGATCCAGGGTCTACGTATTCATATATCTTAGCATTGTTTGCTCATTTTCTTGATATTCCTCGTGAGACCTTGGGTTCTCCTTTGTATGTGTCCACTCTAGTGAGAGATTCTGTGGTGGTAGACCGGGTCTACCAATCTTATGTGATTACGTTCTGTGGACTTGAGACTAGAGCTGACCTGTTATTGCTTGATATGGTTGATGTCGAGGTTATTTTGGCCATGGATTGGCTATCTCCCTATCATGCCGTGTTGGATTGCCATGCTAAGACAGTTACATTAGCCATGCCTGAGTCGCCGAGGTTAGAATGGAGGGGTTCTTCAGTTAGTGCATTCAGCCGGGTCATTTCCTATATGAAGGCTCGACACATGGTTGGGAAGGGTTGCTTAGCTTATCTTGCTTTTGTGCGAGACACCTCCGCCGAGTCTCCTATCATTGATTCAGTACCTTTTGTTCAAGATTTTCCGGATGTGTTCCCTTCAGATCTTCCAGGCATGCCTCCAGATCGAGATATAGACTTCTGCATTGATTTGGCTCCAGATACTCAGCCTATTTCTATTCCCCCTTATCGTTTGGCTCCTAAGGAGCTAAAGGAGTTGAAAGAGAACCTTGAGGAGTTGTTGGCCTAGGGGTTCATCAGGTCGAGTGTGTCACCGTGGGGTGCTCCAGTCTTATTTGTGAAGAAAAAGGATGGGTCTATGCAGATGTGCATTGACTATCGCCAGCTAAATAAAGTGACCATCAAGAATAAGTATCCTCTGCTGCGCATTGATGATTTGTTTGACCAATTGCAGGGTGCTCGTGTGTTTTCTAAGATTGATCTGAGATCGGGTTATCACCAGTTGAAGATTCGGGCTTCTGATGTTCGAAGACGACATTTCGCACCAGATATGGCCATTATGAGTTCTTAGTGATGTCCTTTGGCTTGACCAATGACCCACCAACATTTATGGACTTGATGAATAGGGTGTTCAGGCCGTTTATCAACTCTTTCGTTATTGTTTTCATTGACAATATACTGGTCTACTCACGGAGCCTTGGTGAGCACGAGCAACATTTGAGAGTCATGCTTCAGACCTTGCGAGAGCAGAAGCTATATGCTAAGTTCTCCAAGTGCGAGTTCTGGTTGGAGTCTGTGGCATTTTTGGGGCACGTGGTGTCCGGTGAGGGTATCAAGGTTGATCCACAGAAGATTGAGGCAGTTCAGAGTTGGCCGCGTCCTACTTCAGCATCAGAGATCAGAAGTTTTCTGGGGTTTAGCAGGCTATTACCGTCGATTCATGGAGGGATTCTCCTCTATTGCAGCTCCACTGGCTAGGTTAACTCAGAAGAATGCCCCGTTTCGATGGTCAGACGATTGTAAGGCGAGCTTTCAGAAGCTCAAGGCAGCATTGACTTCAGCACCAGTTTTATCATTGCCTTCCGAGTCAGGGATGTATATTGTATATTGCGACGCTTCACGTGTCGGGTTGGGATGTGTGTTGATGCAGGATGGTAGAGTTATTGCTTATGCTTCACGACAGCTGAAGGTTCATGAGAAGAATATTCCTGTACACGACTTAGAGTTGGCGGCGATTATTCATGCGTTAAAGATATGGCGGCCTTACTTGTATGGTGTATCTTGTGAGGTCTACACTGATCACCGCAATTTGCAGTACTTTCTTAAGCAGAGGGACCTTAATTTGAGGCAACGGAGGTGGATTGAGTTGTTAAAGGACTATGATCTTACTATTTTGTACCACCCGGGCAAGGCGAATGTAGTAGCGGATACTTTGAGCACGAGAGCAGCGAGTATGGGTAGTTTGGCCTACATTACAGCTGAGGAGAGGCCTTTAGCCTTGGACATTCAGTCCTTGGCCAATCGCTTGGTGAGATTGGACCTTTCAGAGCCTCGTCGAGTTCTAGCTCTTGTGGTTGCTTAGTTTTCATTGTTGGGTGAGATTAAGGCTCGGCAGTTTGATGATCCATGTCTGGCAGAGCTTCGGGATACGGTGGTCCAGGGTAGAGCCAAGGAGGTTACCTTAGGCGAGGATGGTGTTCTGAGACTCCAAGGCCGATTGTGTGTTCCTGATGTTGATGGCCTGAGGGAGAGGATTAGCGGAGGCGCACAGTTCTCAGTATTCTATTCATCCAGGAGCGACGAAGATGTATCGTGATTTGAAGAAGCATTACTGGTGGAGGCGGATGAAGAAGGACATTGTTTAGTATGTGGCCAGGTGTCTTAATTGTCAGCAAGTTAAGTACGAGCACCAGAGGCAAGGAGGCTTGTTTCAGCAGATGCCCATTCCTCAGTGGAAATGGGAGCGCATCACCATGGACTTCGTGGTTGGGTTGCATTGGACTTTGCAGAAGGTTGACGCGGTTTGGGTCATTGTGGATAGATTGACCAAATTGGCGCATTTCATTCCTGTGGCTACTACTTATACGACAGAGAGGCTGGCTCAGATCTACATTCGAGAGATTGTCCGATTGCATGGTGTGCCGGTGTCTATTATATCAGATCGAGGTCCTCAGGTCACTTTGCACTTTTGGAGATATTTGCACAGCGAGATGGGTACTCAGATAGACCTCAGTTCAGCATTTCACCCTCAAGCTGATGGCCAGTCAGAGCGTACAGTTCATATTTTGGAGGATATGCTAAGGGCTTGTGTGATTGACTTTGGAGGTCAGTGGGACCAGTTCTTTCCTTTGGCGGAGTTTGCATACAACAATAGCTATCAGTCCAGCATCGAGATTGCTCCATTCGAGGCTTTATATGGTCGACGATATCGTTCTCCGATTGGGTGGTTTGAGCCTGGTGAGGCCAAGCTATATGGCACAGATCTGGTGAGAGATGATTTGGAGAGGGTGAAGATTATTCAGGAGAGGCTCCGCACAGCACAGTCCAGACAGAAGAGTTACGCAGACCAGCGGGCACGTGATGTAGCATTCATGGAGGGGGATAAGGTTATGTTTAAGGTTTCGCCGATGAAGGGCATTATGAGATTTGGAAAGAAGGGCAAGTTGAGTCCCAGGTTTATATGCCCTTTCGAGGTGTTGAGGCGGATCAGAGAGGTTGCTTATGAGCTTGCTTTACCTCCAGCCTTATCAAGAGTTCATCCAGTTTTTCACGTATCCATGCATTGGAGGTATCACGCCGACTTCTCGCATGTGGTTGATTACAACACCATTCAGTTAGATGAGAAGTTGGGCTACGAGGAGGAGCCAGTTGCTATTATTGATAGTTAGGACGCCAATTGAGGTCCAAGACAGTTTCTACGGTTAAGGTCCAGTGGAGGGGCCAAACAGTCGATGAGGCGACCTGGGAGTCCGAGGAGGACATGCGGAGCAGGTATCCACAACTATTCAGCACTTCAGGTACGATGCTACATCCGTTCGAGGACGAACGTTTGTTTTAGAGGGGGAGATTGTGATGACCCAAAAGTTCATCTTATGTAAATTTAATTATGATTGTGTTCCGAGGCCCTGAAAGCCTCCGTCAATCTCACCTCGATGTGCGTGCGCAACCCGAGCGCGTAGCCGGGAAGCCTTTATGTGGAAACTTGATAAAGATTTGAATTTATGATAATTAATTGAATAAAGTTGACTTTGGTAAACGGACCCGGATCCGTGATCTGACGGTCCCGGAAGGTCCGTAGAAAAATATGGGACTTGGGCGTATGCCCGGAATCGAATTCCGAGGACCCAAGTCTGAGAAATGAAATTCCCTTCTAATTATCCTAAAAATTAATAGAAATTGATAGAAATTTAGGGATTTTGGGAAATTATGAATTACTCATATTTTCCATGAATTCTAGCAAGGACTTGCATAATTATGATCCTTAGACTCCGGGTAATTGATTCCTTCAAGAATTTTCGAAATCCGAATGTGTGGGCCTGGGTTTGGAATTCCAAAAACCTTCAAGAATGCTTAATTTTAGGATTTCTTGTTAATTCTCCTTCTTGGAACTGAAATTGAATCAATTATACCATGTTTGGCTAGTTGTGAGCCGTCGAGAGTAGATTTCAGAGATTCGGGAGCATCCTTGATCCGAGGGGTGATATCGTCACGAGGCGAGTCTCCTTTATAACCTTGTAAGAGGGAACTGTCCCCATAGATATTCTATGTGTTGTATGTATTTGTTTTGGGGGCTACGTGCGTACCACGTGATGAGAGTCCGTACGTAGAGACTACATGTGTTATGTCTGGGTAGTTTAGGACCACAACATGCCTTGTATTCTGCCTTGCAATGACTTCTATGTTATAAATTCTTGCTTGATATATCATTGTTATCCCTGAGTATTTCATTGATTAAATATTTGGAAAGATTTGATAAGTGAAGTATACTCGGCCTGTTGTGTGCGCATGTTGTCGCTTTTCCATTTACATCCTGCGAGCGATATGTAAATCTTCCTTCACTCTTAGGGGAGCGGACCGTACGCCACGACGGATTTTATAGTGCACTCTTGGAACAGGCCGATCGATCCTCGACAGTGCACCGGGATTTAATTAAGAATGCACTCTTGGTACGGGCCGGTCGGTCCCCGACAATGCATGGACGAAGTTACGCTATGATATCATATGATTACATTGATAGACGCACTCTTGGTACGGGCCGGTCGATTCTCGACAGTGCGTAGGCATGATTATTGGTAGGCATGCACTCTTGGTACAGGCCGGTCGATCCCCGGCAGTGCATAACTATTCTTCCTTATGACTCTAGCCTGTTGTCTTATCCTTGTGTGCGCATGTCTACTTGGTGTTGTTTCCTGATTTACGATTTAAGGCAGTATTGGGAAGAAGAGAAAGTGGAAATTGTCATTTGCTTTCAGTACTTACGTGAAAACCTTGTGTTTACTTCATTGTGATATATTGCTTACATGTCTACTATTTTCCTTATATTCTGCTTTATGTTAACTGTTGGACCTTAGTGAGTATCGAGTCGACCTCTCGTCACTACTTCTTCGAGATTAGACGGGATACTCACT
>ML295230.1:59442-79248 GCA_005239495.1 Nicotiana undulata
TATGTACTCATGCTGCACTTTCTTTTCTTTTCTGTACTTGACTGTACAGGTCCGGAGGCTGGTATGTCTGATTATCAGGCCGGTGCTAGATATTGATAGTGTGGTCATACTTCACGGTGAGCTGCTTTCCCGGCAACTTCCTAGTAGCACCCTGGAGTTTCTTTTGTTATATTCTCTGTCTATTTCATTCAGACTGAGACTCTGTATATATTGTAATCATTGTATATTCAGTAGTTGCCCATGACACTCGTGAAACTAGTTCCTTGCACACACGCAGTTTGTATTTTCGGTTTGGGCTTTGTATCTATATATGTGTTTTGGTTTGGCCCTGTGCCTCAATATCTATATGATTTTAAGGTCGTATTATGCTAGCACTATGTTAATTGTTAAAAAGTTGTAATTTCCGACATGTTTAGATCAGACAGGCAAGGGGATATCATCTAGTGTTTTCTATATTGGCTTGCCTAACCCCGTCATTGGGCGCCATCGCGACCTGAATTAGGATTTGGGCCGTGACAATTTTTTGCCTATTTTCAAAACTATATATACTCTACTCTCTCATTAGCACAACAGACGAACACACACTGTTCAAACTCTCTCTCTAACACACACATATACTCTCTTCTGCTCCTGTTGTGATTACTTGCTATTATCAGTCGGCTGCAAGCCAAGACTAATCATTCTACTCTCTTATTCTTCATTTTGTGTTTGTCATCTCCTATCTGGTATGTCCTAATTACAATTTTAGTTTCAAAACAATATGTTTCTCTTAGTGTTTCAATTCATCTTGTTTCTGATATGTTTCTACTTATGGTTTTGCTGTGATTTTTGCACTTAACTTGATTGCACTGATTCCATCTTAAATGTTATGTATCCCCTCAGCATTTTTAACCCCTTTGGCATATTTCAATATGATTATGTTTCATTTTTGCTTTCTTTAGATTCCTGGCATACAACAGTTTGTGCTATATGATGCTTAGTTTCCCTGTAGTCCTGAAATGCATGTTGTTCCCTTACCCCCTGAAGGTTCCTTTGATATTGAACTTATGTGTCATTTTGCTTACTGTGTACCTGCCTCTATATGCTTCATACATGTCCCAAACCCCTCATTCCCCTGCTTGTGATTGTTAAACTTGTTCTGGTTCTTGTTTCTTGTTCTATGTGTACTGTTTTGATTCTGAGACTCTAATTGTCTTACCCCTTTTCCTTTCGAACTGTTTTCACTAAAGTAAAACTCTTCTATTGTTCTTCAAAGCTTATTCCAAACCAGTCTATTTTCAAAAGTTGTTTTCCTACTTAATCATTTCAAAATTATGTCAAACACTCTCACTTTACTCTTAGAAACCTAGGTTCTTCCCCTCTTATGTGTGACTGCTTTGGGATCCCTATGAGATCCCTCTGAACTCTAATACATTAGAGTTGGCTCTTCCACACTACACTTACTCAACTATGGTTATGAAAATCTGGGTGTGAGCACTTCCCGGGATGCGTTGAGGTCCTTAGGGAACTCTGACACACCCGGATTATGTAAAAGGCTGTGAACACTGTTGGCATTGAGATATTCTGGAGATCTGGGCCCATTTGTAGGCTCCCTATAGTATAACATCTTATTTTCTTATTTCGTTTATGTAATTCGATGCAATGGTCTGTAATAATTTATTTGTAAACAATTATTGGGGATGGGTAGTGAAAATGGAAGAGTAACTATGCATGCCAAAGGGTAGAAATCATGTTCTTAGGGGTACATTTCCTATTTGCGCAATAGAACTCATGTTTAGGACCAATGTGTGCAAATCATGCATTAGATATCATGTTTCTTAGGAATACTATTTCAACATATAATTTTGATATTACTGTATATCACATAGAAATCTTGTTCCAGGATAAACAACCCTGAAACAAACTGCCACCTTTGCATATTCTGAAACCATGCCTAATGCTATAACTATTATGCACCTAGAAATCCTGTTCTAGGATACAAATGTTAATAATTTGTTATTTCCACAATCATGCCTCATAATACCATGCACTTAGAAATCCTGTCTTTAAGATAACACTAAATAGAAATGTCACTTTGCATACTCTAAAATCATGCCTAATGCTGTGACTGTTTTGCATTTAAACAACATGCTTTTAGGAATTCTGCATACAATTCATCCTCCTTGTACGTGCATTAGATATCATGTTATAGGATCTTACTCGCTCAATTACACCTAGTTTAACTATTGATGCATGAAAAGGCATAAAACAACTTTATTCAGTTTTTCTAAACAACTGGCAATAATTCTGTGTTCTGCAACACCTAGAACAACATGATTAGGTAAAAAATAATTTCCAACAGTTTTCCTTGGTAATTCTGGTAATTAGTATATACTGTCCCACGCCTAGGCAAGACTTAGGTGATTAAATTGTTAAAACTGGAAATCTTTCTCTTTTGTGTATGTTTCCTAATGCTTAACAGGTTTTAAAATCAGTAGGCAAATTGATTAGGGCCCATCTCTTAGTTATAAAACAAGTCTACATATCTGATGTATTCTCAACTCAGCTAGACACCATGTCTTAGGGTTATATTTAATAGTACCGCCCTTATTTGTGTTTGAGTCGTGCTGTTTATGTGCATTATTTGTGGAGGTAAATCTGAGCCTCTTATATGCTCTTCTCTGTTCCTATTTACTGAAGTCCTATGTGTTTTTGCTTGTCGCCTTAGTATTGTTTCTTTAAACCTGAGGGTCTGCCTAGAACTGCCCCTATAGGTAGAGGTCCTAAACTCCTCCAGGGCCATTAAGAAGGGACAGATAACAACACGCAATAGAGGTCGCTGAATAACACTCACTTAATAACCGCTAAGGGGTGGGAAGGGTAGATATTGATATGATGACCGGTGCGCTAATACCACGTGTAGCCCCTCTTTGAGGAGTGATTACTGGGTATTGTACTGATATGATCCTATATGATAAATAACCTAGGACCTCCCCTATCCTTTATATGGATGTTTAGATTACAACTCTTTCAAAACCTCACTTAGACATCAAAACTTTTGTAACACATGTGTGCTTAGACATCAAATCTTCTTAAAACTTTTGTAGCACATGTGTGCTTAGACTGCGAATCTTTCAAAACTCTTTACTTGTTTAAACCTTAATTGCCTATCTGCTACTTGCTTAAAATTCACAAAGTTGTTTGGCCGGGAACCATATTTGTGGACTCTAAGGGGTGCCTAACACCTTCCCCTTGGGGTAATTTCAATCCCTTACCCTGTCTCTAGTTATCCAAATCAATGTCTGTAAATGACCCTTAGTAGGTTCCCTAACGCACCTTAATTCGTTAGGTGGCGACTCTTCGAATCCTTGCATACCCCTTTCCCAAAAGGAAATGGGTTGTCCCAATAATGTCAAGACCCCGACTAATCTGAAAGGAGGAGTTGTAAAAGAAGGCGTGACAGCATGCTGACTCTGCCGGGGAAAATAGGCTTTTACCATTTTAAATCACTTTGTGAATTTATGCCTCTTCCCTCTCCCTTTATGTGCACTTAACTGTTTATTTCCTTCAAGCATTTAATATTCCTCAAAGACAGAGCTGACATGTTTCCTTGTTTCCCTTTTGTTATCTCTTTTTAAATTATAATTATTGTATTTACTGCTTCACAACGTGCACATACATGACTACATGCCTTTACTGCTTTTGTTTTTTGCATAATCATGCTCAACATCATACTCCACTCGTGCTGAAACAAATCCTATGGCAACACTTGATGAGTGGTTGCGCCCTTCCTATTTTATATCACCCCTAAATTCGGTAAGGCTTATTTGCGGTAAAACTAGTCGATCAGTGGTGCAGTCAACGGTTCCGTGCCTTGCGCCTTGAGTTGTCCACTCAAGGGTACCAGTCTAATACCCCATAGAAACCTTACTCCGTTACACTGTTGCATGCATCATGGTCAAACCTAGCTAGGTTAATGTGTTGTTCACACAATAGCCTTTAAGACATCCTTGTCCAAAGTCCACTAGGTTTTCATAATCCCAACGGACATCATCACGTTTGTGCACTCGTTTGGAGAACTAAATGCTTATATGCTAATCATAGATGTTAAATAGTCAAGTCTGGTGGGGGTAAGGGTCTAATCATGTTTATCTTGCAAAAATATGAGGCACAAAGTCCCTAGATTCGGCATGGTTAGCAATATTCACCCAAAGCTCTTGAACTGGTGGGAGGACCTTCACTCTAGTGATAAGAAACTTATCAAGAAATACCTGGGGAATTTACCATCTATCCTACACATTCAACCCAACAACATATTGATCGAGGCTGCTATCTTATTTTATGATAGCGAAAGAGATGTCTTTCATTTTTGGGACATTGAGATGACACCATTGCTAGAGGAAATAGGAGGACTGGTGGGGTTAGTCTGGGAAACCCCTGGGTTGTTAGTTCCTGAAAACCGCACAGGCAAAGGTTTCCTGAAAATGATGGGTATAAAGAAGAATGCAGAGTTAGAGTGTATGAAGAAGTCGTACATCCCTTTTGATTACTTGTATGAAAGGTACGACCACAACAAGTCATACCGTACCTACCATGACGAATTCGCCATAACATCTTTAGGACATATTCACCGTAGGGTATTTGTCTTCATTGTTTGCTTCGTGGGGTTGATCATGTTTCCAACAAAGAAAGAAAGGATTCACACTAGGTTAGCCATAGTAACCAAGACCTTGATGGAAGGAATTGACGGGCAAGCCTTCAGCATCGTCCCAATGATCATAGCAGACATTTATCGAGCCTTAGAACGCTGTCAAAGAGGAGCTAAGCACTTCGAAGGTTGCAATATGTTACTACAACTGTGGCTCTTAGAACATCTCCAAAAGGGTCAGTACCAGCAGGAATTTCCACGAAGGGCATGGAACGATCACATCGCTTTCCATCACTCAAAGCAAATGACATACATTCCCGACCGGTTTGCTCAACCCGAAACTGCCAGGGAATGGGTAGAGTTCTTTGATAATATGATTGAGGAGCTGGTACAATGGATGTTCGAGTGGTTTCCAATAGGTGAATTCATCGTCAGGTCGACGGATGCACCACACTTGGTGCTAATCGGGCTAAGTGGAATATATCCTTACATTCCTCTTCGGGTTATGAGACAAGCAGGCAGAAAGCAAATTATACCAAGGGTCGACAAGATGAGCCATTTCCGAGCTGACTTTTAGGATCATTATATTCCTCACAAGTGCCAAGCCCAACACATGTGGCACTGTAAGATCATAATGGAAAAGGACACGATCAAATGAGACAGGTATCACGCAGGCTGTGCACCTTTCTACTCAGGTTGGCTAGAAGACAATTGGGATTGTTTAATCAGGCCAGGGTTCAACCGAGGCCACAGAATCATAGATGAGGGGGCCGAGGCTCAGGTCAAGTATAATCAACTGCGCAATAGGATCCGTGAATGCGAGAACGAGCACCGTGAGATACACGAAACCAACAAGAGATTGATTGAAGAATGGAAAGATATGGCCGTCCGTTCCAACAAGAAGTTGGAATACATGGAGCGAGGAATAGTCGAACTGGAGGGTAAGACCATCAAAAGAGTTGAAGACTGTCAAAAGACTGAGGGGATTGAAGGTGGGCATCTGGCTAGAGCATACCTACTACTAGGACTTCGCGAGCTGGGAAACCTATTCGAGGGAATCAAGGATGCCGAATTTGGGGAAAGTCCATCTGGGACCAAGTAGGATAGGATTTCCTTTTTCGCTTTATCGATGTAATAAGGCCAATGGCCATTAGTGACTTTATTTCCTACTTATTATTTTAGTGTCGTTTTGGATTCGTCTATTTTTACATTAATGAAATGAAGAATTTTGGCATTTTAGTTCTCCAAATTAATTTGTCGCTAGGCCTACCTCGGGCACAACGAGGTTCCCCAAATTAGGACACGCTTTATATTCCCGCACTATGTGTTTAAATATCGCAATACTTTTTCATAATCCTCACTGACTTGGATACCTTTTGTTTCTGTTTTCTTCCCTTTTTATTATTCCCCTCCCCAAAGGTTGGTTCGTGCACTCTAGCATCGTCATTATACTACACAAGATCTAGGGGCCCACCACCCTGTCCTCCTCCTAGTCCTCCCAAAGTTAAAGGCAAAGGAAAAATGGATGATCTGAGCAACACAACACCAGTTGAACAGGTAGAGGCTGCTGACGGCCAGGGTATTCAAGTTCAGAACGAGGCTATGTCACAGCTAGAACAAAGGTTGGTGAAGCACCAATGGGATCTTGAGCAGGTCCGAAATTTGGCAAACTTATCTTTCACACTCAGTATCCCAAATGTCAACCATACACACACCCAAAATCCCATACCTCCCCAGAATACCCCAAACAAAAAGAATCATCCCACAACCCATTACCACACCACTCCACCAAAGAATCAAACTCTTCCATCACAATACAATGCTTGCCACACTCCAAGAAATACTCTACTACTCGTCCCCGAGCCACAAAACTCCACAATTGACAACCTTTACACCTAGGGGCCAGGCCATCACAACAACCCTATCAACGTGGAGACCCTGCGCACTCCACCCAACCCATACACACCTGAGTCTAGTGAAAAGGATTTGCTTATCAAGAATTTGGCTGAACAACTTAATAAGCTGACCAGTCGGGTTCAAGGCGTTGAGGGAAGCAAAAGAGTTGAAGGGCTAAACTATGAAGACCTCTGCATACAGCCCGATGTCGAACTGCCCGAGGGGTACAAACATCCTAAGTTCGAGATGTTCGATGGTACTGGTGATCCGAGGGTCTATCTGAGGACCTATTGTGATAAACTGGTTGGAGTAGGAAAGGATGAAAAGATTCGCATGACGCTATTCATGAGGATCTTAACAGGGGATGTTCTGTCTTGGTACATCATCTAAGACCCCAGGAAATAGTCAAATTGGGTGAGCATGGCGTCAGACTTCATGGACAGGTTCAGGTTTAATACAGAGAATGCGCGAGATGTGTTCTACATTCAGAATCTTAAGAAGAAGCCTACAGAAACTTTTCGTGAATATGCTACTCGCTAGAGATCTGAAGCCGCTAAGGTCAGGCTTGCCATAGACGAAGAACAAATGAATAAGTTCTTTGTCCACACCCAAGATCCACAAATACTATGAGCGGTTGATAGTGATTGAGAATCATAAGTTCTCAGACATTATCAAGTTGGGTGAAAGAATTGAAGAAGGGATTAAAAGCGGAATGATCATCAACTTTGAAGCCTTACAAGCTACAAATAAGGCCCTGCAATCTGGTGGTGTGTCCAAGAAGAGAGATGTGGGAGCCGTGATGGTTGCACAGAGAACCAAACCCCCACTGAAATACCAAACCTACCAAACACCCCCACTTACATATCAACCAGCACCTCTACCAACTTACCAAGCATCCTCGCCCACATACCAATCAACACCTCCACCAACATACCAGTCATCTCCACCACCTACCTATCATCCTACTTCCCCCAGATATTCCTAGCCTGCTCCTGTTTACCATACCTATAATTCTCAACTATCCCACTGTCAATCACCCCCTGATCGCCAAAACTTCCCTAGACCTCGACCAAACTTTGATCGCAGAACTCCTAAATAATATACTGCCATCGCCGAACCTATCGACCGGCTGTATGAAAGACTGAAATCTACTGGTTATGTCACTCTTATCCCTGCGGTAATAACCGAGTATCCCTCCCAATGGGTTAATCCAAATAAGACCTGTGCATACCATTCTGGCATGAAGGGACACACAATCGATGAATGTCTCTCACTGAAAGATAAGATACAATCTCTGATTTATAATAAGGTCATTCTAGCAAAGGAATATACTCCCAATGTTCGCAACAATCCGCTCCCAGACCATAAGGGTGATGGCATCAATATGATCGAGGTAGACGAAGATTGGGACCTAGAGAGGTTGATTGGGTTGATCCTAGAAGGCGATGACCCAAAGAAGCCAGCAGTCACTCTTAATCCTATCATAGTCCAGATTCAGTCATCTGGAGATGCTGAGGTAGCTGCGTCAGTACCTTTTGAGTTTGAAGAAGCACCACCTGCAAAGGCGCATGCGCCGTCTGAGGTCGAAGTAATGCCACCTGCAAATGCACCTGCACCATTTGAGGTTGCGGTTATGCCACCTGCTAAGGCACATGTTTCTTTCGAAGTAAAGATAGATGCACCAATCACAGTGGTGGTGTAAACCACACCACCTTTCTACACCAATGCCGTACCGTGGGATTATGTAGTTGAGGGAAGAAGGAAAGGCAAGGTCAAGATCGAAGAAGCTACTGCTGCACAGGGAATGACAAGGACCGGCAGGGTCTATACACCTGAACACTTGGCAGAATCCAGCAAACAGGCTTCCAACAGGCCACACATCATTGAGATAGGCCCAAACTACCTTTGGAAGAGGGTGCAAGCCAAAGAATACTCCGTCGTTGACCAGCTGAACAAAACCCCAGCTCAGATATCCATTCTTTCATTGCTGCAAAATTCAGAGACACATAGAAATGCTTTGATGAAAGTACTGAATGAAGCATACGTGCCAAACACCATCACCAGTGGGGAAATGGCCAATATAGTGGGTCAAGTGCTGGAGAGTCATAAGATTACTTTTCATGAGGATGAGCTGGCGCCTGAAGGGCTAGGTCATAACAAAGCCCTGCACATCACTGTGCAGTGTGAGGACTACTTCATCACCAGGATTCTGATCAACGGAGGATCCATTCTCAATATCTGTCCATTGACAACACTTAAGAAATTAGGCAAAGGGTTGTACTAAATAAAAGAGGGGTCGATGAATGTAAAATCTTTCGACGGTTCGCAGAGGTCCACCATCGGCGAAATCAGCCTTTGTTTGCAAATGGGGCCTACGTGGCTCGAAGTTGATTTTCAGGTGATAGATATATCAGCGTCCTACAACCTGTTACTAGGACGACCATGGATACATGTCGTTGGGGCCGTGGCATCAACGCTGAATCAGATAGTGAAATTTGAATGGAACCACCAAGAAGTAATCATCCACAGAGACTAAAGTAATCCTATTTACAGTCTCCAGACCATTCCGGTGGTCGAAGGTAGAAGGAAGCTGGGTGGAGAAACCTACCATCACATTGAACGGGTCAACGCAATAGACAAAGACAAATGGTGGGATAGTAAGATAGCAATCATGATGAACTAGAGAGGGTATGAGCCGGGTAAAGGGCTTGGCAAGAATCTTCAAGGGATCTCCAAGCCGATACAGCTCAAACGCCATGGCACCACTTTCGGTCTAGGATACAAATACACTTGGGAAGAATTCAAGAACTGGTTGCCACCCTGGCGCGGTCCTTATTACCCATTCGAGCAGCATTGGCAGCATTGAAGAATCTATTCATGGAGAAGGATGATATGTACTGTTACGTAATTTTTGAGGAGGAGGGGTAGGAAGGCCCTTCCATCCAGGTCGTGAGCAGAGGAACGTCTCTTAAGAACTGGACTATCAGAACAGCCAGGGCCCGACGAATCCCCGGGTAGCAAGGCTGAACAAGCATTGTTTATTTCTTTCATTTGCTAAATGATTTCCTTTTCGCATTTTTATTTCTATAATAAGATCTTCAATGTTCTAAAAACATTTACTCAATTTATCAAAAGCACTTTTATGTTATCATGAATCGATATTTATTATTATCATTTTTTCTCTCTCATTACTTTATCTATACAACATTACTATTACTTGTCTTGATGAACCAATGACTGTGACATGCAACGAAACAACGCAACAAAAGGACAGTGATTCAGAAGAAGAGGATGATAGCATACCTGATGAAATTGTTAAGGAGGTTGAGAATTTTGAGAACAGACCTAAGTCCAACCTGGACGAAACTGAGGTCATCAACTTGGGAGATTCAAAAATTGTCAAAGAAACTCTCATCAACATTCATTTGTCACCATCATAGAAAGAGGAATATACGCAGTTCTTGAAAAAGTATGAAGATATATTTTCCTGGTCGTACGATGACATGACTGGTCTCAGTACATCCATTGTGGCTCACAAATTGCCGACCAATCCAATGTGCCCACCAGTAAAGCAAAAGCTCAAAAAATTCAAGCCTGATATGAGTTTGAAAATCAAGGAGGAAGTTACCAAGCAGATAAACGCCAAGGTTCTCAAGGTAGTTGAGTATCCAACATGGTTAGCCAACATCGTGCCAGTGCCTAAGAAGTATGGAAAGGTCAGGGTTTGTGTCGACTACCGGGATCTCAACCGGGCCAGTCCGGAAGATGATTTCCCATTACCAATCATACACATCGTGATTGACAATTGCGCCAAGCATGAACTTCAGTCATTCGTAGATTTCTTCTCCGGTTACCATCATATTTGGATGGATGAGGAAGATGCTGAGAAAACGGATTTCATTACGCCATGGGGAGTTTACTGCTACAAGATGATGTCATTCGGCCTAAAGAATGCTGGGGCCACCTATATGAGAGTTATGACCACTATCTTCCACGATATGATACATAAATAGATCGAGGTATATGTGGCTGATGTCATTATCAAGTCCAAGATAGCTACCGACCACATAGCAGATCTGAGGAAGTTCTTCAATAGGTTGCGGAAATATAATCTAAAACTAAACCCCACAAAGTGTGCATTCAAGGTTCCTGCTGGGAAATTGCTCGGGTTCATTGTCAGCCGTGGAGGGATAGAATTGGATCCGTCAAAGGTCAAATCCATCCAAGAGTTACCACCGCCAAGGAACAAGAAAGATGTGATGAGTTTCCTAGGCCTCCTTAACTACATCAGCCGGTTCATGAAACTGGAGTTTTAAGTGATAATTTGACTTGAACTTTTATTTTACACTTCTTGTTACATTGATATTTTTATAATTATGTACCTTACGTGATTTTATTGCTCGTCACTGCACTCAGCCTATATTTATAGTTGTTACTTATTAAGTTGGCGTACTCATGTTACTCCCTACACCTTGTGTGCAGATCCAGGTACCTCAGCTCCCAGTAGCGGTTATTGACCATTCGGTGTGGTGCACCCTCAGTTGGAGATTTCGAGGTAGCTGCCTGGCAATCGCAACATCGTCTTCTCTTTCCTTATCTTCCCCTAGTATATTTTTGTTATCTCCAGACAATTGTTGTCGTATTATATTTCAGACATTGTATTAGTTTTGGCTCGTGACTTAGTGACACCCGCTGTTGAGATTTTTACTTCAGTATTTTGGTTTGGATTTAACTCTTTTAAATTATAAATTTTCTGTGGAAAAAGAGTATTATTATTTAATTATTTTTATGAAAATCGAAGTGTTTGTAAATTGTGAGGCTTGTCTAGTTCCACGATAGGCGCTATCACGACCGAGATGGTTTGTGGTCGTGACACATTCCCCATTCATGTGGGGGATTGTTGCGTTTTTATTAAGGGGTGTGAATGGGAAATGGAAGAGACACCTCTTGGATTTCACCTCTTCATCTCATAGAGAGGCTTAGCCTCATTTTCCACCAATGCAAAATCTATAAATTCCTCCCCTCTTTTCTACATTGTTGCATTATTTTCCAAATAAATATAACTGTCAATGTGATTTGATTCGTTTGTTGAGTTCGCTGAAGTTGTGTGATTTGAAGTGCCGCTATCACTGAATAGTTATTCCATTCTATCATGAGAGGAATTAATCTAAAAACTTTGGGTAACAGTGAGAGGATTAAATTCTTTAAGGAAACACAAGTAACTTATGAGCTCGAAATTATTTATATTTTATAAACTAATGTTTGTTTGTTTATTTCGAACACAGATTACCAACAAATTTATGTTACTGACTAGCCCATTCTTATTCCCACTTTGTCAATATAAATATATTTTTCTAGGAACCGAAGTGGAGTATTATAATCACGCTGATATTTCTGTTCTGGGGTAGTACTTAACTGTGTGTTTTCAAGTACTGTAACATGGAAATTGATGAGGGATTAACTTTTGAAAATCTCCTATAGTTATTTAAACTGTTATGTTAACCAAACACGAAAGTGCAGTTAAACCACTCTTTTAATGTCTTTGTACTTGTCCTGTCATCTGTATAATGGAGTTCATTATTTATTGTCCAAATTTGTTGTGATTTTTCGTTCTTAGAATTGAAAGAAGAAGATTAAAATGACTTTCCAAAAGGGATTAAGATACAAAGACAATTATTATCTGAAGAGTTAAACAATTTTTTCCTAGTTGTTGATGTTCCTGATTGTAATTTTTCTTACAATTTATATTGAATATTTTTGATAATTTATTTTATGAGTAATTTTGTTCTAAAAATTTTAAAATATAATATCTTTATTTACATATAAAATTAAATACATTAACTCTCGTTTTAGAACAGTCATTTTCTTTGGAATAAAGAGAATATATGAGCATAGGTCGATATCTTTTTCCTTCAATTTCAAATTTCAATTACTCAACTCAAATAGTATGCCAAAATGTGTAATTTCGATTTGGTATATTCTTTGTTATGGTTGAAACAAGTGATTGAAACGAATTTTTTCTCATTGAAAAGAAATTCAATCGGTGATTTATTAGCCGTAACACCCCCCAACCCTACATTCAATTAGTCAAGATCGTCCATTTGATTTCTAGTCTCCTCTATTTAATGTTGGTCTTTAAAGCTATCAAATTTGGTTTGCTTCTTTCGGTTCCCCTTAAATGTACGATATTTCTTTGGTTGTTTCTGCTGTGTAATACGTAATTTTTGTCTTCTGTGACAAAACTTTCAATAAAGAGGACAAAAAAAGGTACCAACTTCCAACTTCCAACTTATAGTTATATTTGACTAGCTTAAATTTGTTCAGCATCTTTGTTTGTACGTATGTATGTTGAAGTCTTACTGATAGTGTAAAATATAGTTATAGAATACAATCATGTGAAAGCTTAAATTACATAATTACATAGGTAGATCTAGAATTTGTAGGATAAAAATGCTAGTGACGGATTTATGTGTCCAAGTCAGGTGCATTTGCACAAGGATTCGCACATAAATAGAACATATCAATAAAACATACAATTTATAGTGATAAAACCTTTAAACTAATACGCAACAAGAATTTGACAAGAAAGCCGCATAATTAGGTGAGAGGGAACACTTATCAAAAGCATACTTTTCATTTCCAAGTAGAGTGTGACCACTATTGTCGTATCCTTACCTTCACTAGTCTTTAATTTTAGCACAAGTATGTGATCAGTATTTAGGAGTACGTGAAGTATGATTATTATCTTGTATGCTTGTAACGATCTGACCGATCATGTTAAGCTTTTTAGCTTTGGCTTTTCTGTTTGATGCTTTACGTATGTGTATTTGCAATTTTGTTACATGCGGGGTGTGTTGGATTGGTTTCAAGAGAGTTTTGGATTGATTTGAGACACTTAGTCCCGTGGCGGGAGGCTTAAGTTGTGAGAGTTGACCGTACTTTGACTTAGTATAGATGAATCCGAAATGGTATTTTGATAAGTTCAGTAGCTTCGCATGGTGATTTAGGACTTAGGCGTATATCCGGATTTGAATTGGAGGCTCCTAGGTTATTTTGGCTTGAATTGACGAAAATTAAAAAACTGAAGGTTGGGAAGGTTGATTGATATGTTTGACCGAGGTTGACTTTGTTTTGACCGAGGGTTGACTTTATTGATATTAGGTTCAGATTGTCGTTTAGGGAGTTGGTATAGGTTCGTTGCATCATTTGGGACTTGCATGCAAAATTTGATGTTGCCAAGTTGATTTGATATGGTTCGGCACGAGTTGTGAAAGTTGAAAGTTCATTAGTTCATTAGGCTTGAATTGAGGTGTGACTCATAGTTTTGATATTATTTGGTGTGATTTGAGGCCTCGAGTAGGTTTGTGTTATGTTTCAAGATTCGTTGGTATGATTGGACAGGGTCCCGGGGTCCTCGGGTATGTTTTGAAAGAGTTTCAGACCATTTCCTCTTGTTTTGCATTATTGTTGACTGGTGTCCGATTTCCTTCTTTGCAATCGTGAAGAGGAAGTCACATTCGCAGAGGGCTATTTGGTGTCAGGTAGGTTTGTTCTTCGCATTCGCGAAGAAGAGATGCGTTCGCGGAATCTGGGGAGGCTTTGCCTTCGCGATCGCGAGTAGAGAGCCGCATTTGAGTAGAAGGAAAGGCTGGCTGGGGATGGGCACGCATTTGTTCTTCACAATCACATGGATTATGATGCATTCCTGTATGACCTGACTTATCATTTTGAGCTTTAGCATTCTATTCGATAGTTTAAGGTCTTGAGAAGATTCATATTATGTATTAGGACTTGTGTGCATGGTCAGTTTTGGTTTTCTGGCGATTCAGGATTAATTTGGAAAAATGATTCTTGTTATAGAATCTTAAGTGGTAAAAATGATTCTTGTTATAGAAGCTTAAGTGGTAAGAGTTGACCGGAGTTTGACTTTTGTCTAGACAACTTCAGAATTGTGTTTTGATGATTCCAATAACTTCGTATGGTTATTATGGACTTAGGTGTATGCCCAGATTTGGATTTGGAGGTTCGTAGGTTGATTTGATGCTTTTGGAGAAAGTTGAAAAAATTGAAGGTTGGAAGGTTGAGAGGTTTCATCGGGCGTTGACTTTGTTGAAATCGAATTTAGATTGTGATTCCTGGTATAGCTTCGTTGTGTGATTTGGGATTTGCATGCCAAATTTGAGGTCATTCCGAGTTGATTGGATACGATTCGACGCGCGTTGTAGAAGTTAAAAGTTCATTAGGCTTAAACCGAAATGTGATTCATAGTTTTGATGTTTTTATGTGATTTGACACCTCGAACAGGTCCGCATTATGTTATGGAACTTGTTGGTATGTTCAGCCGAGGCCCCGATATGTCTGGGATGAATATCAAGCTATTTCGCCCATGTTTGGAGTTGCTGGTTCTAGTGTTTCGCATCTGCGCACGTTGGAGCACAGATGCGGATCCGCTTCTACATGTTTTTTTCCACTTCTGTGAGTTCTTGCATGGTCATGCATTTCGCTTCTGCGGGTAGGTGAAGGCAAGTGCAGGGTCGCATTTGCGAATGGTCGATCGCAGATGCGTGTTTGTGGCTGTGATTGTCCACTTCTAAGGATATTTTTATGCTCCTACAGTGTCGCAGATGCAACTTCCTTTGTGTAGATGTGGATTATGGGTCTGGTAGGCTGTCATTGCAGATGAGAGTATTTTTTCGGAGACGCAAAAGCGCAGATGCGCTTCATTGTCCGCAAATGCGAAAGTACCTAGGTAGCTTCATATATATCGAGGGTTTCATTATTTTTATCACATCATGAATTGTAGAGCTCGATTTTGTGCGATTTTGGAAGATTTTAACACTTTTGATTGGGGTAAGTATTTTTAACTCGGATTCCGTTATATTTCATGATTCTTTCTTAGTTTTTATCATTTAACTAGTGATTTGAATTGAAGAAATTGGGGATTTTTGTAAAAAAAATTTGAACTATAAAATAATAATTTGAAGGTCGATTTGAGGTCGGAATTGGGTGATATTGGTATGGTTGGACTCGCATCAGGCTTATTATTTGAATTTGTAAGTTTTGTCGGGTTCTAAGGTGCGAACCCGGGGTTGACTTTTTTGGGTTGACCTTTTGGTTTTCATTAAAGATTGAAACTTTATCAAGCAGAAGTATTTCCTGTGGCTTTTATTTATGATATTAAGTTATTTTTGCTAGATTTGAGCTGTCCAGAGGTTATTTCACACAGGAATGTCATTTAGAGTATTGATTTAGCTACTTTGATATAAGTATCTTGTCTAATTTTTTATGTGTGGGGGGGGGGGGGGGGGGGGAAAACCCCCCGGGTGGGGGGGGGGGGAATAACCCCGCTGGATTTGGTTTAGTGCACTATTTGGACTATGTGGAAGATGTGTACATGAATTGACGAGTGTGTACACAACTTTATATGTGGAAATTGATCAGATTAGACTCTTAGGCTTCTTCTATGCATTTAATTGAATTTGTCATTTCATGCTCTATATTCCACTGTCAAGTTTACTCTCATAGGCTTTATTTTAAGTTGTTACCTTGTTTTTTCATGTTACCTCTTTCATTGTTGAATTATTCTCATGTGGAGTTGCTATTACATGCTATCCCTTCATTGTCAAGTTAGTCTCATGCATTTAGAAGTAGTTGCTCGTTCATGTCATCTCTTTCCTTGTTAGCTCATATCACACGCTAGAATTCGAAGTTGCCATTTCATGAAAATACATTCATCATTGAGTTTATTCTTAAGAAATTAATTGAGTCGAAAGTTATTGAAAGTCATTAACTTGTTTTAGTTGAAGTTTTTGTTTAATGGTGTGTTGTTTGTTGTTGAGTTATTTCCCCCATTTATTTTGCTGCTATTGAGATTTTGTAAACATCGTGTTTGAGCCATGGGATATATGTTGTGGTGATATTGGTATTGTTATTGTGAATAGGTTTCCTATGGGCACTTGTGGTATGAGTTGATATGTCGTGTTATTATGATATCAACACGTGTTTTGTTGTTTGGATTGGTTGTTGTTATACGGAGCATAAGGGTGCATCTCACTATTGTTAATTGTACGGATTGATACAAGTGGCTATTGTGTTAATGTGTGGGCGGAGTTATACGAGTGTCTATTGTGTTTATTGTCTGGATGTAGCGATAAGGATGGCTATTATGATGAGTGATACAGGTGGCTATTATGGTGTATTGTTTAGGCGAAGCGATAAGGGTGGCTATTATGATATTGTCATTATGGAGAGATAAGGTGGCTATATCGGGGTTGATATGTGTTGTCCTTGGGGCACAACATTGATGATATTCGAGTGATGGTGTGATTTTCCTTGTGTGTGTTATGTACCTTACATGTCTAGTTGTGTGGGTTTTGATGAACTACTCAGTATCTTTGATATTACTTGTTGACTTTTACACTCTCACAAGCATACACCGTAGCATGCCATTTGCACCAGTTCAGGAGTATGAAACTTGACATTTATTGATCATGCACATGTATTCTTGTATTATCTACTTCCATTGTGATATTGAGCATGTGACCACGCCGGGGGGATTGCGATATTGAGCATGTGACCACACTGGGCGGATCATGATAGTGATCATGTGACCATGCAAGGCGGATTGAGATACTGGGACTGAGTTGTCCGTGCGATTGTGATTAATAGTGTGGGCACGAGGTACCATGAGCATATAATTGTGATTAGGGACTCGTGACTTGTGTTTATGAGATGATGTATCTCAGAGAAATCTTGTTGTAAATATTGTGTTAGAACGACTTAATTATTTGGTTGTCATTTGTTGATCTTATGTGAAACTGGTACTTTAACGGTGTTCATATTACTTTACTGTTTTTATCACATGCTTATTCCTTGTTTCCATTTAATTATTCTTGCTTCCATTATTAGCTTTATACTTAAATATTACACATGTTATTATGACTAGTAGGTGTCTTGACTTTTACCTTGTCACTACTCCACCGAGGTTATTCTTGATACTTACTGGGTATTGACCGTGATGTACTCATACTACACTTCTGCACATTTTTGTGCAGATCCAGGTATTGGAGATATTGGACTCGGGCAGAGTTAGCTTCTTGATCGCGAGGATTCAAAAAAGAGCTTCTTGATCATCGCAATCCCTTAGAGTCCTTTTCCTTTGATTGTACTGTTAATTTACTAGCCGACCAGTATTCTACCTTGTTTTGGAATACTACTATGTGTTCATCTAGAGTTCATGACTCTGTACTACCTAATCTTGGGAGGATTGTTGTGATTATTGCCGCATAAGCTTGTGTCACATTTATTGTTGTATTTAAATTAAACTCTGTTCTAAAATATCATGTTTAACTGTTGAAAGTATTACCTAGTCTTAAAGACTAGGTTCCATCACGACGCCTAAGGCGGGATTTTGGATTGTGATAGTTTCCGTAGGCCCCAACAGCTTGAGCACCGCGTCTGCGATGGTTGTCTCATGTTCGCGTAGGAGGGCCAACATTTGGTAGGAATTTTGTCTTCGTGATCGAAATGTAGGTCGTGTGATCACGATTTTTACACCTTTGTAGACCGACTTATAAGGTTAGCTCACTTCTTGCCAGTGAAGGCTACAAATTCGGCCGAGGATTATGCCAAGTTGTATAGCAAAGAAATCGTCCGATTTCATGGGACTCCTTGTCCATCATCTCAGATCGTGGTGCCCAGGTCATACCGAACTTTTGGAAATCCTTTCGGAAGGGATTGGGCACAATGGTGAACCTCAACACCGCTTTTCATCCTCAGACAGATGGCCAGGAGGAACGCACCATTCAGACCCTTTAGGATATGTTGAGGGCCAGTGTTATCGATTTTAATGGTAATTGGGACGATCATCTACCTCTCATTGAGTTTGCTTATAATAATAGCTATCACTCTAGTATCAAGATGGCACCGTACGAGGCTCTGTATGGGCGAAGGTATAGATCACCAATTGGTTGGTTCGAAGTTGGAGAAGCGGAGTTGTTAGGATCCGATTTGGTCTATCAGGATATGGACAAAGTCAACTTGATATAAAAGCATTTGAAAACGGCTTAAAGTCGCCAAAAGTACTACTCGGACGTGCGGAGTAGAGACTTAGAGTTCCAAGTTGATGATTGGGTGTTTCTAAAAGTTTCGCCTATGAAAGGCGTTATGATATTTAGGAAGAAGGGGAAGCTTAGTCCCCGCTATATTGGGCCATATAGAATCCTGCGAAGGATCGGGCAGGTGGCTTATGAGTTAGAATTGCCACAAGAATTAGCTGTTGTACACCCAATGTTTTATTTGTCCATGTTGAAGAAATTCATGGGAGACCCGTCACTGGTGGTTCGTACGGAGATTGTAGGGGTTAGAGACAGCTTGTCTTACGAGAAAATCCAGTGGCTATTCTTGATCGTCAAATCCGCAAGCTCAGAACTAAGGAAACTGCTTCAATAAAAGTGCTTTGGAGGAATTAAAAGGTTGAAGAGGCTACATGGGAAGCCGAAGATGACATGAAGTCCAGATATCCCCATCTCTTTGAAGAGCAAACGGAAAATGTGGAAGGTAATTAACCTTTTCGTTCAGGCCTTATATTATAATCTCCATCTCCTTCAATATATACTCAGCTTAGTATTTAGTAATCACATACTCGTTCAGTTTGATATACATGTATTCATGGTATTTCATTATTCGCATATCACCATTACACGCGTTTAATGTCCATAGATAGTCGTAGTTGCAGCCAGGACCATCATTCGAGGACAAATGATTCCAAGGGGGAGATAATGTAACACCCCCTAAATTCGGCTAAGGTATGAATTTGTTAAATGAGTAGTAAGGTTATATTTTGGACATGTGAAGTTATATTAGTATGGTTATGTGTGGAAATAGTTATTTTAGAATCAAGATGAAGAGTGAGGTATACAAGATTCGATAAATTCAACGACATTTGCAAACGTTCAGTTTTGCAGGAGGTTTAGTGAAAAACGTGTAAGGTATTTGGGAAATCCCAAAACATGAAAGTTGTGGGCCTTTGAAATATATTTCCAACGATATTTTGTGGAGGCCAAATAGATATCTGTGCAAAAAGTTATGTGCGTTTTACAGAACAATGTGCAATATGCGCGCCCTGAGCGCGGCCCGAGCGCGAACGCACACATGTGGCATTGTTCCTGCCATTTTGCACGGTCAGGTGTGCGGTCAGGACTAAAGGTGCGGGGGGGGGGGGGGGGGTTTTTTTTTAACCTTTTGGTGGTTAAAAGAGACAAACACTGGGGGGGATAATATTG
>ML295230.1:79376-91505 GCA_005239495.1 Nicotiana undulata
CTAAAGGTGCGGGGGGGGGGGGCACTTGGGAAGTCATTTTAAAGCCCTACTTCGTCCCCCACAGCCCCAAAACATAAAAACTTGCTCTAGAAAGGAAAGCTCTCAAAAACCTAACTCCTTAAGGGTCCCTCCACCACCCAAGGTATGTTCTAGTGGTGATTCTAAGTTAATTTTAGTTTCCCAACATCTTATTAACATGGGTAAACCGTCCATATCATTAGATATTCGATTGGGACATCATTGTTTAGAGAAGGAACCCTAGAACTCGAATTCAAGAGGATTGAACTTCAAAGAGGTAATGTCTTCACCCTCTAATTGATTCTAGCATTGGCTTAATGATTATAGACCCTAGTTAATGAGATATGAGTTGATGAGTTTGATAGAAAAGCATGAACGATTATAGGTTTGGGGTATTGATTGTTGATTATTGGTTAATGGTATTGTTTACCTTATGGGTGATAAAGAATAATGTTGGTTATAACCACTTGAGACTTTAGAATTCATGTAGGAACAAGAGAATGGGTTATTGGGTGTAGAGACACCATTAATAAGGACTATGAAGCTTTATTCTCACCAAGTGTTCGATAAAATGCTTAAGTTACCAAAACCTGAGCATCATAGCTAATATGAAATCCCTTCGACTTGTATTGCTATAGATTAAAGTTGAAAGGGTTCACAAATGTTGTGCTATGCTCAAGAGAATGAAGCTAAGGTATGTGAGGCTAACTCTTTACGTTTGGGAATGTCTATGATTCTCCCTACATCCCATTCATTATGACTATTACTAGTTTCCTCAGAAAGTAATTATGCCCAGTCCCATGAATAATAGTAGAACTTCTATTCTCTAGATGGCATAGTTTCATAATCATTCGATATTCTATGAGTTTTTGGTTATGATAGATCAACTTATTATGAGTACACATCTCACTCTAGTCCTATTCATTATTCCAGTATCATGTAATTCGGTATGGTTCATTATTTCAGTATCAGGTATTGCAGTATGATTCTCAGTTCATGATTCTAAATTCCTGAATGTTGAACACCTGTATTTGGATCTGAGGCCATAGTTTATGCTTTATGCGCCATTGGTCCTAAGGCCGTAGTTATGTATACGTATACTTGGGCCCGAGACCGTAGCTTGTGAACATATATATATATTGGTCTTGAGGCCTTAGTTTATCAGATAAACAGGTTGTTCATCATTTAGAAGAGGGAGTATTCATAACCTTACTTCCTATGTTTAGTTCAGTTATTAGTTATCAGTTTCACTTTCAGTATTTACAATTCTTTCCTTCAGTTATTTTACATACCAGTGCAATTCAAATGTACTGATGCCCCTTTTTGCCCGGGACCTTCATCTCGCGATGCAGGTAACGATTTACAGGTTGACGACTCTTCTCGCTAGGACATCTCGTATCAGCTGTTGGTGAGCCCCAGTCTTTCGGGTGTTATCCCTCCTTTTTCACTCATTATAGTATTTTCAGTTAATAAGGTATACCAGGGACCTTGCCTCGGTAAACAATTAGCATCTTAGTATTCTTTAGAGCCTTGTCGGCTACTCATTTGTACTTGCAGACTTTTTAGTGTTTTCCGCATCTATGATATTTCAGTCAGACTCTTTAGTAGATCATCATGTTGTATATTTATATCTAGCTTACAGTTATATCACATGTTGATCCATACATGCAGTTGGTTCGCTCGGTCACATGTTGTCAGGCACTGAGTGCCGTGTTATGCCCAGGCCATGGTTCGGGCCGTGACAATATGTATAGAATTCAGTAAATTACTTTCGTTTAATTGTCTTGTTAACATTATTAAAATTGGATAATTATTAGTTTTCTTACCTAGCGGATTGAGTTAAGTGCCATCACGACTAGTGGTTTTGGGGTCGTGACAAGTTGGTATCAGAGCTCTAGGTTCATAGGTTCTACAAGTCATGAGCAAGTGTCTAGTAGAGTCTTGCGGACCGGTATGGTGACGTCCATACCTATCTTCGAGAGGGTATAGGACATTTAGGATATACTTCCCATCTTTCTTTCCTTATCGTGCAGTGATTCAACTTGAAGCATAACTCCTTGAATTCGTTCCACACATTCATATGCGCCCATGATCACTCGGTATTAGTTGTGCATCGACGGGTTGTGATTCAATGGTTAAGGTGCGAGATGTGATTTTGGCGTGCTGATGATGGGCTAGTCCGGGAGACTTGAGGCCCAATTTTGACTACTGCTTAAGCACGGAGATTTCGATTATGGGGGCACATGCTTGTGGGACTTATATATCTGTTGGTGTCCCTATTAATGGAATTTGTGATTGGATGTCTATGTGGTGAGTATGATATGACTGCGAGATGTGTCTAGATTATTTGAATGAGACAAGAAAAGTTTACTTGAGAGGTAGCAAGGACTACTGGGTGTTTGATTTCTATCTTGATTTGGCGTATGGTTCTGAGTTATGAGTGTATTAAAGGATCTTTCCTGTTGCTTAATGTCGGAACAAATTAGTTTATCATGTATTATTATTGAGACCAGACTCAGGAAGAATAAGTAATTGCGTAGTAGTTGTGTGGTCCCTATGATGTTTTGTGGAGAGTTCTCTATTACCAGTATATGATACATATTGCAATTTAAGCTTGGATCACTTGTGGAAGTTGGCTTGACTATTACAAGGGTGAGTGTGAGATTTATATATAATTTGAAGTATTAGATGGTTTGTGTTACAAGAGCTCATTAAGGATTTATTTGAATCTCCCTACGGTATTATGGTAGTAATAGAGTGTGAGTTATTGTGTGTTTTGATCTATGGCTTTGATCCAAGTGGAGGAGTCTGCTATCTACGAGTTAATGCACCGTTATATGTTGTATTGGTTTCAGTTTGAGGTATACTGGTGAATCTGTTATGACTATAGGGGTTGAGATCGAGGATGACCCGAGTAAGGGAATTTTTGGACACGGTTTGGATTACACTGTTTGGGTATATGAGAGTCATAAATATAATTGAGTATTTGTTTGTGAAGGATGTAGTGTACATGGAGTATGAATCTCTTGGTTGCTTAGGATTGTGGGTTACTCCGTTGGATGTTAGTGTGCTAATGGGGCACAGGCCGTTCCGCCTATTAGGTCGGTTTAATTGAGATTTGAGAAGAGTGTATGACTCTCTAGAATGGTTCTAATGAAGTCAAGATTAATATGTAGCGATTTGGAATTGTCAAGAATGGTATATGGCTAGAAACTGAGACTTACATTGGATAGTGTCGAGACTTGTGGCATTTTTGTATCATTGTGGATTATGCGTTTAAGTATCAAGAAGGTGAAGGAAACAATTTTAGGGTCACATAAGGTCTCTTTAGAGTGAGTTTCTCGGTTGTGGTGCTTCGGGGTGCTTAAGAGGGAAGTCAGCGGCTTAGAGGCCTTAGGGCGTTGTGGTTTTATGTGGTGAATTTTGGTTAGGGATCGTGGTGTTCTAGCAAGGAGATTTATCAATTTGAAGGTGATTTGAAAAGGGTTTGGTGAAATAGGACAGCTTGGTAGTAGGGTCGATCAGCACATCAATGGGTATGATCGGTTCTATGGGTCCTTATGACGTGGCTAGTCTCTATAGGTATTTTGTGGCAATGCTCTTTAGTTATGGCAACTAGCATGGCCGGGTGGAGTTAGAGAGATTCGATTCTGATAACATGGTGATGTGCGAATGGACTTCGAAGAGTTTTCAATGGTTTCTACCACGGTTCGAGGAGTATATTTCCTGCCGGCGTGTAGAATATGTGCGTATTGGGATTCTCTCGGGGATAGTATCAAATGGAAGGTTTATGACTGATCGGATGTGTATTCTGCTTGTGAATTAGAGTTGATTATGCGAATTTTTTACTCTTCACAGGATGGCATGGTAGATGCGGTGCGTTGTATGAGATTGAAATTTGCAAGTGCAAGGTCACGAGTCAGTTTGGAAGGGAAGGACATAAGTACGTAGGCTGCATGAACGGTTTTAGATGACTAGGTAAATTATATTACTACTTGGTATGGCTTGACGAGAGTATACATTTCAGAAGAGGTAATGTGTTGTGATGTATGAATACCTCACTGGTACTGCGACACTCTTCTATTGATCGACTGCTGATATTCAAATTTTTCTATGTGGCACGGAATAATTTTAGAAGTATTCCTCGTGGGATCATCATGTATGGGAGATGTGTTATGCATTCTGGTGGTGGAGTTGGGATCAGATAGGGTGATTCGTGTGCTATATGAATTGGGAGACTGGGAGTTCTCAGGAGCGGATTGTTTCATGGTTGTGGACTGTGAAGTCATGGCCGAAGCTAGCCAGATTATAGTATGTGTTATGATTCGGTCATTGCGGGCTTTCGGAGGTTTATTTATCTAGTTGTGGGTGCCCGGAGATGATTAGGGGTCCATTGGTAGGCCCAATTAGGATGCGTATTCAACATCGAGTCGGATTGGTTGGCTCCGTAGTGCTATTATTGAGGTATATTCCATTCGGTTGTTGCTAAGCTTATTCCTGTTCTGATATTTTCTATGAGTTAATCTTCTACGCGACGAGGAGTTGTGATTCGTTGGTTTTAGGCACACATTTTGCAGTTCTATTGTGGTCTTATAGCGAAAAATTGAGCAAGATGAGTAATTAGGTATTACATGATTGAGAGCATAATGTTTATATTCTTTCGGGTGTGGTGTGGCATAGTGTCATCTGATTTTCCGTTGTTATGGTAGTGCACTTTGGGTACTTGATATCGAATTTCGCGTGGTTATTGATTACGAGCAGGTGGGCTCGAGGTATATGATATGGACCAGCGTTTGGATGGAGTTGCTCATTGCATCATAGTTATGTTGAGGTATGAACCTTTTTTAAAGTCGAATGATGGTTCTACGGTGTGTGATATGTTCTTAGCATTTCGTTGTGGTGGTACTCATTGAGCTTGCGGGACTGTTCTGTTGATTGAGTCATTTTCATGACTGAATACATTTGGATTATTGCTTATTGATGCATGTATTTCACGGTTTGTGGCCCTGAGTAGTATTGGTGTTGCGTGTCAGTAGAGTAGTGGGTATTTGATAATATGGATTTTTCAGATCTAGGATGGGTGCTATAGGATTTGATTGCGGTATATTTGGAAGGATAATATCAGAAGTCAGTTTAGGAATTAGCTATAGTTCTTGTTGAAGGAGAGGGAGCTCCATGGCTTGTTGATTTGATGAATGGTTATGAGTTTCTGCGTGTTCTTTCATTATCGTCAATGAACGAAGATTTTAGGATAAGGTATTGTTAAGTATGTGGTTTATTACCGTAATTGGGTTGTTTTGAACATCTACTGTGATTGGAGATTTTGCTATGGGCATTTGAGCTATGTGGTATATCTTGTTATTGTAGTTTGGGTTATGGTTGCGCTTTGGTACAACTTGTTTAGACTTATACTGTGTGTAGGTTGCGAGATTCAGATCTTATAAGAAATTCCAGGTGTTGGAAATTGGATTCTAAGGCTCGTGGGTTAGGTTGAATTGAGAAATTTTTGTTATGTTGTGTTATCGGACCTATATGGGATAGGGTGACGTGGAATAACCCCCGTGTATGTGCATGGTAAGGTTATACGGTAGTTTGATGGTTTTGGGAACAACTCTTGGCATGTTCGAAGACAAACATATGTTTAAGTGAGGGAGAATGTAACAATCCGGCCGGTCGTTTTGAGCATTTGCACTTCTCTCGGTAGTTTGGGGTCACGAGTAGCTCCGTATAATGTGTTAGGACTTGTCTTCAAAATTTGAGTTCATTCCAATTAATTTGATATATTTCAGCACGAGGTTTTGGAAGTCAAAAGTTCATTAAGTTTGATTTAAGGTGCGTTTCGTCCTTTCGATATTATTATGCATGATTTGAGGCCTCGAGTAAGTTCATGTTATTTTATGGGAATTTTGGTATGTTCGTACGGGGTCCCGAGAGGCGTGGATGATTTCGGATAGGTTTGGGTTGTGTTGCACTCGTTTTTCCTATATTTCGACGTCGTTTCTTCAAGCATAAATGATATCACATTGAGAAAATGAGTTCTGATTTCTGTTTTGATTGAAGCATTCCGCATCGTAATTATGGACCCGTAGCAAAAAGAATCGCCGAATTTGGACATCGTATAAGGAGTTTATGATCATTTTATTAAGAATTAGGTTGTTAGATTTTTTATATTAATTACGAAATTGCCACTGACTTCGTACATAACAATCTGTACATTTTTAAATATTGAAACCAACATATCTCCTTCATTATAAGGTCAAATGGAGTGATCCAAAAGCCTATCGTGACTGAAATTTCACAAGAAATCCGTTGAAGGCATCAAAAATATGTTTTGGGAACATTTGGCATGCAAAAAGAGGCAAAACAGCTGGGCAAAAATACTTAATATCAAAGTTTTATTTATTTGGTCATATTTTGAGTTGGGGAGGTCGGATTTGGATAATTTTAGGAGGCGATTTTAACCATATGGATTGGGGTAAGTGTTCTATACTCGATTTTGGTTATATTTCATGAATCCATCTTCGTTTTTTGCATTTGATCGATAATTTCAAAGTAATATTTGGGGGTTTTATCTAAAATTTTATAAAGTGAATTTCAGAGTTTTGAACATCGATTCGGAGTCAGATTTATGTGAAAGTAGTATGGTTTGATTGGTAATTGAATGAGTTGCCATACTTTGTGAGTTTTGTTGGGTTTTGAGGCGCGAGCCCAGGTTTGACTTTTTGGTCAATTTTGGAATTTTGATTAAATATTTGATCTTTATCGATTGGGTTTGATTTCCTTTGGCATTATTTGATGTATTTGAGTTGCTTTTTGCTAGTTTCGAGAAATTCAGATGGTCGTTACGCATGGTATTGCCTTTTTTGGAGTGTCGTTTGGCTTGCTGGGTATTGAATTTTTCTTGTTCGACGTAAGTAACTCTTCTAAACTTAGTGCTGAGGGTATGAAACCCTAAAATACGTGTTATGTGATTAGTATTCAGGTGACACACATGCTAGGTGACGGGCGTGCACTATGTGAATTGAGACTCTTTTGTTTCTATGACACTGTATAGTAGTCCTATTTTGTTAATATCCGTGTTTTCACCATGCGATAAAGTAAATGAGTTGTCAATCATGCTAGATATCATGTTTAGGCTTTATGCTGATACTGTTGAGACCCATAATGGTCGTTTCTTGCTATCATTCATATTTCACTGATATTTTGTACTCAGTCATGTTCATGCATTCATATCATATCTCAGTCTCAGTTGTTACTTAGGGATACATCATATTCTTGTTGTCGGGCTAGTTTCATGACATTGTGAGCCCGTGAGTGAGACTGTAGAGATTGATAACTGAGTGAGGCCGGGGGACTGGTTTTGGGGATATTGATACCATAGCACGTGAGTTGTCTGAGCAACACGTGAGTTGCCCGTGCGGATCCAAGTATTGATATCATAGCATGTTAGTTTTCGAGCAAATCTAGATATTGATATTATGGCACGTGAGTTATCCGTGCAACACGTGAGTTGTCTGTGCGAATTATAGCGCTTGGGCTGTAGGAGCCCCTCCGGAGTCGGAACACATCTAGTGAGCTATGTCGACTATATATATATATATATATATATATGTGGATCGGGTTACAATAGTTATTGTATAGCGTTGGGTGTTTTGAGTGTGTTGGGCATTGAGCATAGTGAGAGGTGATGTGAGACAGTGAGATTGAGTACTCTGAGAGTATGAGTACATGATTCATCTCCGAGATACATGCCATTTGCATGCACACACGACATACCGACATAGAGATGCATTTTTCCATATGGTATATAGTGTCACGTCATTCATGACTTTTACACATATTGATATGTGGGTATAGATAGGTGTTTTGCACTTGTTATTTGGGAAGAAAATGAAACTTCTTACTTATTGTTGAAAGGATTTTGGGAAAAATCATAGTTTTCAAACTTACCTGTATTTTAGCATTTTCAGCAAAAGATTTGAGTTTTCACTAGGATATTTGAAAAACATGCTTATTTTCTGGAACTGTGAACGAGTTGAGCATTTCACTTCTGAGATACCCCTTTTATTAATTGTAATATGCTGTTATTAACTGTTGTAGAATATCAGTATTGGACCCTACCTTATGATAGCTCGTCATTGCTATCAACCTAAAGTTAGGTTTGTTACTTACTCAGTACACGGGGTCAATCATACTGATACTACACTTCTGCACATTGCGTGCAGATATTGGATGTTGATGTTGTGTTCGATGGTTGCTGGATTTGAAGATGTACCTGCGTCCCTGTTGTAGCTGCCTCTTTTTTCGAGGTAGCCTTAGATTATTAAACTATTTTATGTACTTTTCAAACAGAAGATGTACTTACTTCATATCAGTTTTGTAAATTCTATTCTTAGAAGCTCATTATTTTTACTACATGTCCTTGGGATATGTATAGAATTCAGTAAATTACTTTCGTTTAATTGTCTTGTTAACATTATTAAAATTGGATAATTATTAGTTGGCTTACCTAGAGGGTTGGGGTAGGTGCCATCATGACTAGTGGTTTTGGGGTCATGACACTGGGAAGCCACCAGCAGCTCCGGTTGGGGAGCAGGCACCCGAGGCACCTGTTGCTACCCTTAAACTTTAGGGGAGTTTGGCACATTTCCTGAGCATGTCCGATACCTTGGCTTAGGCGGGATTGATCCCACTTGTACGAGCTATTTCTTAGGTTGGGGGAGGAGCTTAGACTCTTACCACCCATACTCTACAGCAGCGGGCTCATGTTAATTAGGCTCTAGGTGTTATGCCGGTACAACCCGTGACTGCGGTTCTGCCTGAGTTTAGGCCAGTGGCATCAGAGGAGGAGTAGAAGATTGTATAGAGGTTCAAGAAGTATCTTCCTCATACTTTTAGAGGCATAAATTATGAGGATGCACAGGATTTTCTAGACTCCGTATTTTGCGCACTATGGGCATAGTGGGGGTCGACCATACTACTTTCTAGCTGACGGAGTCAACATATAGATGGTTGCAGGATTATGGGGAGAGTAGGCTAGCTGATGCGGCATCACTTACTTGGTCTCGGCTCATTTATATCTATTTTTGAGATAGTTCATTTCGTAGACCCTTAGGGATGCGTTGCACATCGAGTTCGAGTAGTTGTGCCACGGGACTATGGTTGTGTATGAGTGTGATATGAGGTTCAGTGAATTATCTCTCCATGCACCCGTCTTGGTTTCTACTTTTAGAGAGGGGGTCCTCAGATTTATTGAGGCACTCGGTTACGGTCTCAGATTTGGGATGACAGTTGGACAATGATAATTTATTTCAAGAGGTTGTAGTGATCACTAGAAGGTTGGAGCATATCCGCGACAATGATAGAGGTAATAGGGAGGCCAAGAGGCCTCAAGACTTTGGAGCTTTTAGTGGTTCCCGCTCTGCAGCTTCAGCTCGTCATGGCAGAGGTTTTATCAGTCGACTGGTTCATTCTGCACTTCAACCTACTCACAGTGCTCCAGCCATTCAAGGACTTCAAACTACTCATTTCGGACAACCATCTTCCAATGCACCTCCTGTATGGGGTTCCTACGGTGGTTATTCTAGCTATACGGGTCACACTCAGTAGCAGCAGCCACGTCCGCAGAGAGGTTGTTTTGAGTATAGTGATACTAGGCATATGATGAGAGATTGGCTCAAACTTTGGAGGGGTGTAACTCCTCATGGTACTCAGGCTACAGTTATAACTGCAGGTTCTACTCCACCTACACAGCCAACTAGGAGTGGAGGACATACGGGTAGAGGACGTCCTAGAGGGGGAGGCCATGCTCGTTGTTATGCTTTCCTTGGTAGGGCTAAGGCTGTTACATTAGATGCTGTCGTTATAGGTATTGTTCCAGTCTATCATAGGGATGCATCACTTTTATTTGATCCACATTCCACTTATTCGTAAGTATCCTCCTATTTTGCCCTACATTTGGATATGTCTCGTGATTCTTTAAGTACTCCTGTTTACGTGTCTTCACCTGTTGGGATTCTATTGTGGTAGACCAGGTCAATCGTTTTTGTTTGGTCACTATTAGGAGTTATGAGACTAGGGTTGACTTTCAGTTACTCAATATGGTGGATTTCGAAAAAGTTTAGGCATGGATTGATTGCCACCATATCACGTCATTCTTAACTGTCACACTATAACCATGACGTTGGCAATTCCAGGGTTGCAGAGGTTGGAGTGGAGAGGTTCGTTAGATCATTTTCCTAGTAGGGTGGTGTCTTTCATGAAGGCACAATAGACGGTTGAGAAAGGGTGCTTGGCATACTTAGCCTTTTTGAGGGATGTTAGTGTTGATACTCCGACTGTTGAGTTAGTTGCGGTAGTGAGATATTTTCAAGATGTATTTCCAGCAAACTTACCGGTCATGCCACCTGACAGGGATATTGAATTTGGTATTGATTTAGTTCTTGGCACTCAACCCATCTCTATTCCACCATATCGCACGGATTTGTAGGAATTAAAGGAACAACTTCAGGAGTTTCTTGATAAGGGTTTCATCAGATCAAGGGTTTCACTGTGGGGGTGCTTCAGTTCTATTAATGATGAATAAAGATGGTTATATGATGATGTCTATCGACTACAAGTAGCTGAACAAGGTTACTATCAAGAACAAGTACTCATTATTGCATATTGATGATTTATTTGATCAGCTTCGGGGTTACAAGTATACTCGAATATTTATTTGAGATTACGGTATCATCAAGTGAGGATTCGATCTTCAGATATTCCAAAGACAACTTTCAGGATTCATATGGCTACTATGAGTTCTGGTGATGTCTTTTAGGCCGACCAATGCTACAACAACCTTTATGCTCTTTATAAATAACGTGTTCTGGCCGTATCTCAATTTCTTTGTCATCATGTTCATTGATGATATATTGGTATATTCTCCCGGTCGAGAGGATCATGACCAACACTTAAGGATCGTGATATAGACTTTGAGGGATAAGAATCTATAAACTAAATTTCGCGAGTTTTGGTTTGACTCGGTAGCATTCTTGGGTCACGTGGTGTCTAGTGAGGTGATTATGGTGGATTCGAAGAAGATTGAGGCAATTCAGAGTTAGCCATGACCTTCTACCGCTACTGTTATACGGAAATTTCTAGGTTTGGCTGGGTATTATTGCCATTTCATAGAGGTGTTTTCATCCATCACATCTCTTTTGACTAGATTGACTCACAAGGGTGCCCCATTCAGGTGGTCTGACCAGTGTGACAAGAGCTTTCAGAAGATCAAGATCGCCTTGACCACTGCTCCAGTTCCGGTTTTGCCTGCAACATCTGTTTCTTATCAAATATATTATGATGCTTCACAAATATTCATTGGGTGCACATTGATGTAGGAGGGTAGAGTGATTGCTTATGGTTTGCATCAGTTAAATCCCCATGAGAAGAACTACCGAGTGCACGCTTTGGAGTTGGTAGCCATGCGCTGAAGATTTGGAGGCACTATATTTATGGCATGTCATGTGTGGTGTTCACGGATCACATGACTCTACAACTCTTATTCAAACAAAAGGATCTGAACGTGAGGATAAGGAGGTTGTTAGAGATGCTAAAATAACATGATATCACCATTCTTTATCATCACATAGGGAAGGCCAATGTGGTGGCTGTCGCGCCCCCTTTTCTCTCAAAAGCAGGTTTTGGCATGTGACAAGTCTTATAAATGGGTGTTAAAAGAGAAGAGTCTCCACCTAATGGATTAAGGTGCGTTAGGGTACCAATTTGCAAATAATTATGTTTAACTAATCTACGTCACAAAAGATTAGGTAAGGGATCAAATTACCTCAAATAGAAGGTGTTAGGCACACTTCGAGGTCTACAACTAGGGGTCCCGACCGATGTTTATGCTAAGTGGGATTATCAGATTATAATTGTCCTATGTGATCATATGAGCGAGGGAAGACAAGGAACTTAAAATTATGAACAAGTGGAAGGAAAATCGGACACCAATTAAACTATATGGATAACCAATACAAGCCTTTAGAGGTTACAAGGTACAACTTAATTATTCTAAATTTAACGATTACGTGCAAACAATAAACATATAATGGTGGTGGTGGTGGGGGGGGG
>ML295230.1:91730-106976 GCA_005239495.1 Nicotiana undulata
GGGGGGGGGGGGGGGGGAGGGGGAGCTCCTAAGTTTTTTAGCGTAGAGGAACACCCCATATAACATAAATAATACTTCGCAACTAAAGTAGGGGTTGCTCATATTTTTCAGTGGGCAGAAACTGTAATCTCCTGCTACCCAATTACTATGTTAAAGTTGTTTACCTGAAGCATTCTAATGTAATTCTAAACCATGTCCTATGTGTGCGCTACCCATCATATGCCTATGGTCCATGAAGCTTTGGACCTGCAATTTGAGTGGTTCTAGACTCTACTTAGGATGCTCAAAATGATAAAAGTAGGCGCACGTTCAACACATATAGGACTTCACATAAAGACAATAAATGGCTCTAGCTAGCCTCCACACATAAGAAACAGTTACACGCGGGCAGATTAGGTAGTAGACAGTTTAGAGTTAAGACGAATAAGAGTCGTCAAGTCCTATAGACATGGTTTCTATGTGATTTCTAATTTCCAATATTATACAAGCAGTATTGTAGCTTTAGACTAATAAATTTGCAGATTAAAGGTATTGTAAACCCTATAGGCATGATCTCTAATTGTTTGCACAATGAGGTAGTACAACTGTTTGAAAGCTCAGAATTAACAACGTTGATTTTATAAATAAGTTTTCTAGGCGAGTGAGAGTATCCTATAGGTAGGATTTCTAATAGTTGCATTCGAGCTTGATTTTTTATAGTACCTTATCCCTATAGGCATGTCATATAAGTGTGGCAGTACAATCAAAGACACAAAAGTGGTTGATTAATTGATTAAAATCCTATAGTCATGATATCTAGATGAGCATTAGCGAGGATGTATCATCGCATCTTATAGGCATGTTATCTAATAATTAATCAAGGAGTTTGATTCACATAGCCAAGTAGTCTTAAAGAACACAATAGTAGACACGGAATCAGGTATAGCGATTATTTAAACTAACATGCTTTGGATAGTGTACAAGTATTAGACAAGTTAAGTGAAGTGTATGATTATCTATAAGCATGATTTCTATCACTGTATAGAAAAAGAGAACGCTAAAAAATAGCAAATAAAGCACGTACACCCTATAGGCATGTTTTCTACCCTTTTATGCAAGAATAGAGTGTACTCGTTTCCCCCTATTTCACTAACTGCCCAATTGTTTGCTTACAAATCATTATAGGCCTAGAATGAAACCGTACATACTAAAAGATGGCAACATACGAATTAAAACAAGCACACGCTCACTAAGGCAATTACATGCCCACTAAGGAAATTACAGGCCCAAGACAAAGTAACCCAGGGTATCCTAGGTCTTCAATAACCTTACTCTCTGGACAAACAACATGCCCAAACCAAAGGCTCACAAAACAACTAGAGTGCCCCCTAAATCCAGTGCCAAGTCTAGCAACACATGTTGCCCTCTTCCAGACCCAACAAAATAAATAGATACCGACTTTAAATCACACGGGTAACAAGCAACTCATAAAATTAAGTAACAGATTAAACACTTAGTTCTTAAAATTGTAACTAGCAAAAGTTCTATACAAGGCATATAAGCAAGATCATGGTTAAGTTGGGAGAAATAAAAGTAACATGTGAGGGAAGTTTATGCTTGTCAATCTAGAAACAGAGTTTAAGAGCAACATGATTGACCATCATAGAATAGTAAACTATTTCAAACAAAGTTTCAAAGAAAAGCATGGTCCAGGACTGTCTCAAAGAGCTTTAGGCACAAATTTGAGCATGAAAGTCTAGTAGTGTCATAGAGACAAATGAGGCGCAGTCTTAACATGGAGGCTTTAACATGAGAACCTAATGAGAATGTGAAAGCATAAAAACATGCTAATGGGCATAGTTTGGCAGACATATCACTTAGTTGAACATGAGAGTTAACATAGTGAGCATTGATCTTAACACAAATTACCTAAGGAGCTCATGGTAGGTAAGAGAATAAATCAACTCTAGGTTAACAGGGAAGAAGACATCATGATTCATACCAGTTGACTACACATAAGTAAAGAAGTAGAACATTGAAATATACACTAGAAGTCTTAGGAAATGCTAAAGAGTACATGATTAACAAGTCGAGAAGTACATTCATCAAAAGAATAAATAGTAGAAAAACAAGTTTGGCTGGACATTAAGATAGTATTGTAACATGGGGGTTCACATGATCATGGTCAGTTTGCAGAGAAACAGTAGATTACACATAAAAGATTCAGCATGAAGAAGTTCATTCAAACAAGGTCTGGGCAAGAGATGATCTCCTAAGAGTTTAAATATAGGAACCCAAGGAAAGTCATGAGAAGGGACTCATAACAAACAATAGGTGATCAAAATAGTCATGATCGTTAAGTTTACACAGATATAATAGGCATATATCGAAACTTAGCGTTCAAAAAGGTTTATATGCTAGGAAATACAAAGGCATAGAATAATTCCAAGAAAAAAAGAATACCTACAGCGGCAAACAATAGCATATCGATTTACAAAAGACTAAATAACATGATCATACAAAGCATGAACACAAGCAAGAGAGAATGAAATTATGAGAGTCTTAGATGAACCCCGACTAATGTTCACACTGAGAGAGGTTAAACATTCAAATTTCAATGGCCTTGGCTTTCAGCTGACCAACTTAAAGTCTCAAAATAATGTATAATGAGTGAGAGTGATAACATAGTGGTAGTACCAGCAGTGAAGTGATAGTCGTTCAACCTTAGAAGGGAAACAGGGAATGGGGCTTTATATATTATTAGAAATTGAATGAACAAACATGGAAAACAATAAATTCAGCACAAATACAAAAAGAAAATAGCACATACAATCAATAACAGAACTGGTAAAGGGAGAAATCGGCATTCAAACCCTAATTAGGGTTCAATGTTTTAAAATAAGTCTGCTGGTGTAAGAAATCAACCCTTCTTCCATGTATATGGATGATATATCATCCATAACTTAGAGATTAAAGTTGAACAGGCTCGATTCTGAGAGATGGTACTTGCCAAGTTTAGGCATGTACTAAGTAACACCATTTTTGCGTAGATACGGATGCAGTAACACAGATAAGGAAGGTGAATCACAAGGAGATTCCATTGTCTGGCCATAATGAGAGAGTGATTTGAGATGAAGCGGATAAGGTTTAGTGTGAGAGTGGAGAGATGAGAGAATATAGAGGTGGCTAGGTGGGGGATTCATCTCTAGGGTTTGGGGCAAGGGTTATAAAGAAAGGGGAAGGCATGTTGTGGGACGTTGATCATTTAAGTTCAACGACCACGATCAAAGGGGAAGCGTGCGAATCGTGAGACGGGGCACAACCGCGTTATATGAAGAGGTGGTTTGGTTTGGACTACTGAAGGGTTAAACGGAATGGGCCAGGTGTTCTGGGCCTTAACTTGGTCCAAAATTAGCCCTGTATTGGGCTATAAATTAAATATGCAATTTTTTAAAAATAATTTGTAAATGTAATTAATAAATAATAAAAATATTACTTATGAAGTAAAATTATTGAAAATAATAGCTTGTACAAGACATAAAAATGTTATTTTAGCATAAGTAATGTAATAACTATAATTATGTATAGAATATAGGCTATTATTGCAAAGATTGTGTAAATAACTCTAGAAATACAATTATAATTATATGAAATAAAGTAAAATGTTATTAAATACATATGTATGTGTAATAATAAATTTGGATGATTATGTCATTACAAAAATAATTTAAAGGATAATCAATTAATATTTGAACAATTTAAATGCAAGAAAATTAATTTTAAAGCTTTAAAAATTATGAAAATTATAGAAAATATTTATATGACTCTTGTAAATTGGGTAGTAATGAAAACTATTATTTTATAAAATATGAGGGCGAAATTGGGTTTCAACATCTGCCCCTCTTTACCCAGGAATGATGAAAGAGTTATCGGGTAAAGAAAATAATGACCAATTTGTCTGAATGGAGTGAGGATAATGTGTTATTGGAAAAAATGGGGGCCGAACCCTGGCACTGGAGTTACTTACATATCCCTGGTGTTACGAAAATCAGGGCGTGTGTAGTTTTAGATCGGCGAACGAAACCGATTGAGTTATTATAAGAATGGTTATATTTTTCGAGGAAAGATATTTTGTATAGGATGGTGTCATGGGTAACTGATAATTTCGGGTGGAGTTACGAATGTGAATTTGAATGTTACAGATATTCGAGATAAGCGTTTTGATAGTTACGGGACAAAGAGTAAATAATTGTTGATTGTGAGTTACGTTTGAGATAATCAAAGGATGTGAACATTGTCAAAGGAAACCTGAGCGAGAATTGCTCCCGTTTGTAGAACGGTTACCTCCCGAGTTACCTGAAAAACTTAAAATACGACGCACACGCACATGTTTAGGTTTACTGCGGAGATTTAAACATGATGAAAATTCCCTTCGGACCATGAGAGTTGTCTCCGGATGATGAGGAAGATGTCCTTAGACCTTGACGTCCTAGGACATGAAGCGTATGATAAGGGATTCGCAGGAAATGAAATAGTGACCTTGGGCCATGAGGATGGTGCCTCTAGACTATGACACCTTTGAATAATGATATGAAGTTCGAGAGATCCTCAGGCCATGTCATGATGTCTTCAGGATATGAGGATGATGCCTTTAAACTATGATGCCTTTAGAAAAGTGGCAATGATCAGCCCATGAAATGCAAAGATGGTGATCTTGATCATTTGATATAAGGATCATGTGATGCTTAATCATATGCGAGAACGAAATAAGGCAGGGCTTAGCCTTGTATGTCATGAGGGCAGTGCTTAGCCCTATGCAAAGAAAGGCAGTGTTCAACCTTATGCAATAAAGAAGGCCATACTTAGCCTCATGCATATATAGTAGAGACAGTGTTTAGTATCATGCAAAGGAAATAGGTATTTAGCCTTATACGATAATGGAGCCAATGCTTAGCCTTATGCAAAGGAAGGCAGTGCTTAGCCTTATGCGATAATGAAGGCAATGCTTTAGCCTCATGCACTGTAATGGACATATTGCTTAGTCTTATTCAAGGGAATGAGTTTACCCTTATGCAATAGTGGAGGCAATGCTCTGCCTCATGCCATGTAATGGAGACAGTGCTTAGTCTCATGCAGTGAAAGGCAGCGTTTAGCCTTATGGTATAGTGGAGGGAATGCCTAGCCTCATGCAATGCATAGAGACACTTCTTAGTCTCATGCAAGGGAAGGCATCGTTTAGCCTTATGCAATAGTGGAGGCAATGTTTAGCCTCATGCAATGTAATGGAGACAGTTCTTAGTCTCATGCAAGAAAAAGCAGCGTTTAGCCTTATGCAATAGTGGAGGCAATGCTTAGCCTCATGCAGAGAAAGTCAAAGATTAAATATGCGAAAGAAAGTGATTCTTAGCTTGACGCGTTCGTGCTCGGTGATATATGTCGGTGAAGCTAGTGATCTTGTTGTATATTATGGGCATGCTTGCCATGTCCTTTATGCCTTCATCCAAAGAAAAATTGTGAGTTTTGGGGGAAATGATGGTCCGTGCCTTTGATTCATTACTTCGCATTTTCTCCTTGTCTTGACGCCTTGTTCGAGTCACCTTGGGTAACATTTGGCTACTAGTGAAAAATGGAATTTCGAAACTATGCATTTGTTATAAATCAATTGTGAAAAATGCAGTTTGTTCAAAATATGTGATGATGCATAAAACAAATAATTTTATAGAATCGGAGAGTGTGAAACGTTTCGAGACATTGAAACCTTCTCAACTTGGAATTTTGATAACCCTCCTCAAAATTCTGCCCCAGTTTAAATACATGTTTCTGGTAATACACTTCTTGGAGATCTTTGATGTAATGAGATTGACAAAACTCAAATCTTGCCCCGGTTCCTGACCATTGTGGTGAATGAAGATTTTATTATGATTTATCAAACCCATAGGGCTGCCTACGTATCCCTTCTTAAACGGGAATTAGATCCACAATAGTTCAGGTTACATCAAAGATAAAGTGCAAACATAATCATAAACCTAATATATCTTGACTCTGTCCGAAGTAATATGTTTTGGCCGTATTTCTCCATCCATCTCTACAAGTATAAGAGCTTCTCCTGTCAATACTCGATGAACCATGTAAGGGCCTTGCTAGTTAGGTGAGAGCTTCCCTTTTGCTTCGTCCTGATGCGGGAAGATTCATTTCAACACCAATTGCCCTGATGTTAATTGCCTCAATCTAACCTTTTTGTTGAAAACCCTTGCCATTGTATTCTGGTAGAGTTGACTGTGACACGCTGCGTTAATCATCTTACAATCAATGATTGATAGTTTCTCATACCTGCCCTGTATCCATTCTACATCACTAAGCTTAGCCTCCTATATGATTCTTAGGGAAGGAATCTCTACCTCGACAGGTATAACAACTTTAGTAGCATAAACCAGTAGGTAGGGGTTTCCCAAGTTGATGTACAAACTGTGGTGCGGTACCCGAGCAAAGAAAATGGTCGCTTCTCATGCCATTATTTTTAATTGTCCACCATCTTCCTTAATATCTTCTTGATGTCATTATTGGAGGCTTCCACGACTCCATTCATTTGCGGCCTCTATGCTGTAGAATTTCGGTGCTTGATTTTGAATATTTCACACATGGCTTTCATCATATTAATATTCAGATTGGCGGTGTTGTCGGTAATGATTGACCGAGGTACTCCAAATCGACAAACAATACAACCCCGAATGAAGTCTTCTACGACCTTCTCAGTCACAGCCTTATAGGAAGCGACTTCAATCCATTTTGTGAAGTAATCTATAACCACCAAAATGAACATGTGTCCGTTTGAACAAGCAGGTTACATTGGGCCGATGACATCTATGCCCCAGGCAGAGAAAGGCTAGGGTGAACATTGAGTTCGTTGGGAGGCACTCGTATCACGTCAGCATGTACTTGGCATTGGTGGAACTTATGTACATACTTGATGCAATATTTCTCCATAGACTTTCATAAATACCCCTAATACTTTCTTGGCCAAAATGAACCCGTTCATGTGAGGTTTGCATGTTTCGGCGTGTACTTCCTCAAGCAATATAGATGCCTCTTTGGCATCGATGCATCACAGCAACACCAAATCAAGAGTCCTTTTATACATAATTCCTCTACTCTAAAAGAAATGGTTGTCCATCTTCGAAGCACGTGCTTCTGTGTGTGTGGCTGGAAGTTTCTAGGTATTCTCCTTTCTTAAAATACTTTTTGATATGGTGAAACCATGGATTTTTGTCAAACTCTTCTACAACATGAGCATAATAAGATGGCTGCTTACAAATCTCTATTGGGATATGATCAATGAATTCTTGTCAAGATGTTGTATCATGGAGGTCAAAGTAGCTAGCTCATCTGCAAACTTGTTTTGAATCCTCGTAATGTTTGAATTCTATCTCTGTGAACCTCTTGATCAAATTTTGTACCCAATGCAATTATGGCAATATTTTAGTGTTCTTGGTAGCCCACTCCCCAAGTACTTGATGTACAAGTAGATCTGAATCTCCGATTGCCAGCAACACCTGAATATTCATGTCGATGTAAAATATGAGTCCGAAGATGCAAGCCTCGTATTCCGCCATATTGTTGGTGCACGGGAACCTAAGCTTGGTGGACACTGGGTAGCGTTGACCAATTTCTGATACCAAAATAGCTCTGATGCCACTCCTTTGAAGTTTGCGGCTTCCTCGGAAAACATCCTCCAACCATCATACATTTCAACAATATCCTCACCTATAAACGACACTTCCTCGTCGAGAATATACATCTTCAATGGTTCGTATTCTTCGTCTACGGGACTCTCTGCCAAGTGATCGACCAATGCTAGCCTCTTGACCGTCTTTTGAGTCACGTAGACGATGTCGAACTCAATAAGAAATATCTGCCACTTTGCTAACTTACCTATAGGCATGGGTTTCTCAAAGATGTATTTTGGTGGATCCATCCTTGATATGAGATATGTAGTGTATGCGTAAAAGTAGTGCCTCATTTTCTGGGTTATCCATGTCAAGGCACAACAAGTGCGTTCCAACAAAGAGTACCGGGCTTTGTAATGTGTGAACTTCTTTCTCTGATAATATATCCCCTTCCCTTCCTCCCGGTTTCATCATGTTGACCCAGGATGCAACCAAAAGCTCCATTTAACACGGACAGATACAACCGCAAGTTCTTCCTGGCTCTGGCAGGATCAACTAGGGCGGCTTAGACAAGTAATCCTTGATTTTTTGAAAATCTTTTTGACATTCTTCTGTCCAGCTTGTGGCAACATATTTTTTCAACATTTTGAAGATCGACTCATATATCATCGTTAACTCTGATATAAAATAGCTAATTTAATTGATGTATCCGAAAAAACTAATCACATCCTTCTTGTTCTTAGTAGGTGGCAAGTCTTGAATAACTTTGATTTTTGACGGGTCTAGCTCCATACCGCAGCGGCTGATGATAAAACCCAGCAATTTTCCGACAGAAACTCCGAAAGCACAATTTACCAGATTCAACATCACATTGTACATTCAAAGCTGGTTGAAAACCTTCCTCATGTCTGTTATGCGATTCTAACTTCTCTTAAATTTGATGATAATATTATCCACATACACCTCTATTTCCTTCTGTATCATATCGTGGAAAAGAGTCGTCATGGCCCTCATGTAGGTAGCCCCAGCGTTCTTCAAATCGAATACGTCATTTTGTAACAATATATCGCCCATGGAATGATGAAGTTTGTCTTGTGGGTGTCATCTTCGTCCATCTACATCTGGTGGTATCCTGCAAAGCAATGCACAAAGGATTGGAGTTCACGCTTAGCGTATTTGTCAGTATGTGTATGTTGGGCAATCGAAACTCATCCTTAGTAGTTGCTCTGTTCAGATCTCAATAATCAACGCACACTCTAACTTGTCCATCCTTCTTTAGAGCTGGCACAATGCTGGCTAGCCAAGTTTGGTACTCGACCACTCGAAGGACTTTGGCTTTGAATTTCTTGGTAACTTCTTCTTTTGTCTTCAGATTCATATCTGGCTTGAATATCTTGAGCTTCTGCTTTACCGATGGACACATGGGGTTGGTTGGTAGTTTGTGAGCTACTATGGATGTGCTTAACCCAGTCATGTTGTCATAGGACCTGCAAAAATATCCTCAAATTCCTTTAGAAACCTGGTATACTCTTCCTTCTCTAACGGTGATAGGTGAATGCTTGTGCGAGATTCCTTGACTGTTTCAGAATCCCCTAAGTTAACTGTCTAAGTTTAATCCAAATTGAACTTTGGTTTGTTCTCAAAATTCTCTACTTCTTTAATGATTTCCGCATGTATTATATCATCCTCAAAATCCTCCGAATCACTTTCCTTACTTTGCATTGTCTCTTTACAATCAAAGTCGTAGGTTCATCTGGATATATAATAATTATGATTAAAAGAATGGAGAAAGATAATAATAAATAAAAAAAACAATAATGCATTAATAAAACATAAAATTATCACTATGACTCGATGTCTCGAGTATTTATTTCAAAATAAAATACTAGAAATGTCTTAAATGCCCAAAAGCAATTTTAAAATAAATCATGCTAATTCTACCAAGGCTACCTAGGTACTCGGCGAGCCCGGGATGGCGCAGCAGTCCAATTCTTGAGAACGGATCCTTCTCCCACTATCTGAAAGCTAAGGTCTTCTTCTTACTCCTCCTCTAAAATTGCACTACAGTTTATATCTTCCTCATCCAAAAACAGCTTCCTCATAGTGGCCTAAACCTCGTCTCCTGGTATCTCGTCTTCATGGAAATTAAGTGGCTCTCTAGTACCCCCTACCATATTAGCCATCTCCCCACTGGTGATACCGGTGGGAACATAAGCTTCACTTAATACCTACATCAATGCATTGATGCACATCTAAATTTTACAACGACGACAAGATGGATATCTGGGCGGGAGTCTTGTTCAGGTGATCAACAATAGAGTATTCCCTTACCTGTACCTTCCTCCAAAGATCATCAATGCATGTATCCACGACATGTCTCTTAGACGTGGTCTTATTTCTTGTTACTCCAAGATTCTCAGGTCTATAAACTCTGCTAGTTCCGGTCATTCCTTGCACAACACCTCTCTCTTCCATCTTGGCTTTCCCTTTACTGCTCGCCTCCGCCACGTAATTCCCATGGAACATCACCATATTATAGGATTGTGCTGGATCTACCATGACAGTGAAGGGAGTATCTACCCTGAACTCGAACGATGCCTGGGTTTGCATCAAAATTGGAGAGAGGGTGACATGTGATGTTTAAGGAGCATCCCCCTCTCAAAAAAGTCTGATAGATCCCTCCTAATCTCATTCTTTCTCAATTTCTGTCACATTGACACCCTCGCCCCTATGATTAGGATAAGTATTATTACGGTCATTTGGCGCGACCTCTTTTGCTTGTATAACTTTGGTGTCAATCAATGTCTAAATATTGTCCTTCAACATGCGGCATTCCATATTGGTATGACCATTCATGTCTGAATGGTAGGCACAATTTTTGTTGGGGTTAACCCACTAGGAATGGTTCTCAAAGGAAACAACAGGAATGTGGGTGACGTATGAAGTGGCATTTAGTCTCTCATACAGTTGGTCTATGGCTTCAGTGATATGGGTGTATTGTTTAAGAGTTATATGTTCAAAGTTTGGTCGTTGCTTTGGGTAGTTTGGGCAGGCGGGAGGAGGTGAATGATAATATGCAGATTGAGTGTTATAGGCATGGTAAATGGTGGCAGGTATTGGTATTTTGTGAGGTGAGAGTTGATATATGGGTGGACGTGTTTGGTATATAATGGGAGAATTCGGGCCCTGGGATACCATCATGGCACTAACTTCTTTCTTTTTCGAGATACGTCCTGATTGCAAGGCTTTATTGGTGGCTTGCAGTGCCTAAATATTGGTCACCATTTCGCTCTTTATTCCTTCTTTAATCCTTTCCCATAACTTGTTGATGTCTGAGAACTTTTGATTCTTGATAACCATCAACCTTTCATAATACCGTGGATCCTGAGCTCTAACAAAAATTTTGTTCGTTTGTTTCTCTTCAAGTGGTCGCATCACCTAGGAGGCCTCTAATCTCTAACGAGTAGCATACACGCAGAAGGTTTCTATCGGCTTCTTATTGAGGTTCTGTATATAGAAAACATCTTCCAGTTTTCCGGTGTTGAACCTAAATCTATCCATGAAATCAGATGCCAAGCTCACCCAATTCGCCCACTTCTTTAGATTCTGGCTAATATACCAAGATAATGCATCTCCGGTAAGACTTCGCATAAATAGTTTCATGCAGATTTTCACATTCTTGCCTACTCCCACAAGCTTGTAATAGTAAGTTCTCAACTGCACCTTAGGATCGCCGATGCCATCAAATATCTCGAACTTTAGGAGGTTTGTAACCCTCTGGCAGTTTTACATATGAATGGACACAAAAGTCTTCGAAGTTCAAACCTTCAACATCCTTCCCGCCTTTAATAATCTAGAATCTACCTGTTAGTTTCTTGAGTTCCTCTGCCATGTTTCAGATGAACAAGTCCTTCTCGGTCGGCTCTGGTATGTATAGGGTTTGTTGCGGGGTATGGGGTATGGTTTCCACGTATATCTGGTTGACTTGATGAGTTCCTGGAACTTGGGTGTATGAGTGATCATTGATCGAACTTTGAGGGGGATCGGAGGGAGTTGTGGTGCATTTTGAGGAGTGTGATAAGTTGAGGTTTGCGGATATTGGGTTTGGTGATGGTGTGTTGTTGAGAGGTTTGCACTGGAGGCGGCTTAAGGTTTTGAAGAGGTGAGGAATTATGATACTGGTGCGTTGCGAAGTGATTTTGTGGAGCTATGGGTGATGGATTTTTGTTTGGGTGTTTTGCGGTGGTGTTTGGTTTGGTTGTATTTTTTTGGTTGATGTTAGGAACAATTAGAGTAAGGGAGAGGTTTGCGTGGTTTTGGACCTAGTTAAGCTCACCCTATAGCTCCAAGATTTCTTGTTCCAAATGTAGGACCAACTCATTCTATCCTAGCATACTTCTTCCATCCGAGGTTTCAACATTCTATGTCATGGTAGCATTGTCTTTTCGGTTGAAACTTAGATCATCCCTCTTCCCTTTTCCTTTGCCTTTGCCCTTGCTTTTTGGATCTCTAGGTGCAGAAGGAGGTGGAGGACCTCTGGATCTAGTGTGGTACACTGATTACGCCATAATGCACGAACCAACCTTTGGGAATGGGAGTAATCAAAAGAAAGAAAAAAAACAAAAATCTAACCAAGTCAGAAAGATGATGTAAAAGAGTGTTCACAATATTTAAGCAGGTGTCACGTAAGGTCAAGCAATAATTCACGTCCTAATTTGAGGACCTCATTGTGCCTGAGGTAGGGCTAAGTGACACATAGACTTGGAGAAAATTCATGCCAGCATTACCTCATTCCATTAATGCAGAAATAAGCGAAATCAATATTTCACTTAATCGAAATAGTAATTATAATGTCACTAATGATATTAAGCCTTGTTATATCGAAATCTAATCTAATATTGAAAGCAGTAAAGAACATTATCTCCTAATATACTTGGTCCCTAAGGACCTTCGCCCAACTTGGTTCTCTTGACTCCATCAATCACATTTCCTAGATCGCGCATGCGAGTGTCAAATACGCCATTGACAACTTCCCTCCTTTATTGGGATCTATGCCTCGACAATACCAAAGCCATTTTCTCATCTTCTTCTCTAGCTCCATCAGTTCTTGCTCTAGTGCTCCAATTTTTCTGTCGACTTATTTGTAATCTCCTTCCATTCACTTATTGCCTACATATCCACCTTATTTTGTTCTATATGCTTAGCTTCAGATTCAAACACTCTTTTACGTAGCCTCTTGATTTCACCTATGCCTCAGACACCTCATCGCTGATGCTATCTTTCAGGTTGACCCCCGGTTCACCGGCTATGTTGTCTTCCAAAAATGAGAGATAGTAGTACATATCCCTATCGTGATACCTTTTTGGCACAATAGTCTCTCTCTCCACGATGATCTTTTGGTTGCACATATTTTGGGCTTCAAATTTGAATAGGATGACATCTCCATTGAAGTCTGCTTTATACTGAACCATGTTGGAAACCCGAGGTATGATGTGTTTCCTCCCAGCTTGCCTCATTACCCTTATACGAGTGTATGGGTAGATGTATGGCAGCCCGATGAGTACTAAGTGAGTGGTTCCTTTGGACCCTATGATAAACTCACTGCTAGGAAATAATTCAAACATCCAATGCACTTGCTCTTCTGTCAGATTGCTGAAGAATCTCACCCAGCCTACAGCATTTCCAGGCTTTGCAAACCTGCCTGGAATGAATGTCATATTCTTTGGATGATGACTAGCTTTGTAGTCATTCAATGGCCTGTGTAGAATCTCCTGGCGATAGTCACCCCTCTAAAAGCGTTCCAGCAACCAAATTTGTAGTAAAAGATTATAACCCTCAAAGTGTCCGAACCCATGCTTACACCTATCCAAAGCACGATACATCTCAACTAAGATCATCGGGAAAATAGTGTATTTATCCCCTAGATACCCTCCACTAAGGTCCTGGAGACCATGGCTAAGCGTGTATGAATTCTTCCCCCTTGCATTAGAAAGATCAACAAACCTAAGAAGTAGACTATGAAGACATAGACCCGGTGGTGCACCGATCCCAATGAGGTAATGGCTAGCTCCTCGTGATAAAGGCGATATAATTACGTTCATAGAGAAATTCAAAGGGGATATATGATTTCTTAAGGCATACCAGTTCGATGTTCTTCTTAAAATTAAGCATCTTCAGAAAACCGCGCGGGGTGCAACTTTTTTGTACCAATAGACCCAGACTATCCCATGGTAACTTGGCAAATCCCCATATTTCTTCCAAGAGAGGTGTCATTTCTATATTTCCAAATCGAAAGACATCTCTCTTTTCATCCCAGAACATGGTGGCAACCTCGATCAGTCCCCTGTTTGGGTGAATATTCAGCAAAGATGGCATGTTACACAATAGTCTCCTCACATGGTTTCTTTCATAGGGTAAACGGTTTTTCCACCAGCTAATTAGCAGAGGCGGGATATTTTAGACCATACCGAACATGGGGATTTCTTGCTTCATTTTTTGCAAATAATTAGAAGTTAGACTTCCCCCCTCCCCCTCCAGATTCGACTATTTATGCGATAATGATCAACATGTTGGCATGTTTCTTCCAACTAATGCACATAATATGGTGGTGTCCTTTGGGATTATGGAAATCCCATTGGACTTTGGAAAGGGTTCATCTAAGCGAGTTGATACGTCAATGACATCTCAATCCGTACTAGGTTTAGCATGATGCATGTATATTTCAAATCAGTGTGTGGTTTCTAGAAGGGTCTAGATTGGTACTCCCAAGAGGACACTTGAGAGGGAAAGGTATGGGACCGTCGACTGCACTGCTGATCGACTAGTCTACCGCAAATAAGCCTTTGTGGTTTATAAGAGTGTTTTTAGGAAAGCACAGACACTCATCAAGCATGACTATGTGTCACGACCTAAATTCCCACCCTTTAGGCCGTGACAGCGCCTAACGTTGAACCCGCTAGGCCAGCCAACGTATATCTTGCAATAGCAATTTAAAATCATTTAATACGGAATAAAACACTAACTCATCAACTTCGACCAATTTCTATCACATTCTGAGATAATAATGGGGCAACTGTTCAACCCAAGATCGATAACACGTTTTTTTCTTTTCTTTTCCTTCTTTCATATTCCTGACAGAATTCCCTCAAGCATTGCTAATAAAAATAACGAAGCTTAAATGCGAAAAGTAAGAACATAACAATCATGAAATAACGTAAACTCCCAAAACCGGGGTGTCACAATCTCACGGACTAACTACTAGAATACTAAATACAAGTCNCATGGAAAGAAGCCTCGGGATCCACGGACGCCAGTGTATACCTCGAAGCTCTGATGTGGACTGAAGGTATCTCCCTCAAAACGCTTCAGGGGGTCCGGTAGCAGGTTCTGCACAACACAAGGAAGTGCAGTGTAGTATCAGTACAACCGACCCCATGTACTGAGTAAGTGCCGAGCCTAACCTCGGCCGAAGTAGTGACGGGGCTAGACTTGACATTTACAATAACCTGTCCTATTCTACAGCAGGTAATAGAGAATAACGCAAGGCAGGAGATAAACCGGCAAGTAGGGGATACGGGAACAGTAAAAGGGGGACAAGTGAAAT
>ML295233.1:10052-28340 GCA_005239495.1 Nicotiana undulata
GGGGAGGGGATGCCCCCAGTGTAGATAGGAACTTTTTCTATCTTTCTGTACTCTTCTTTTTTTGTTTTGTTGAACTCCTTTGTAACACCCTTTGTATATATAAAAAGGAGTTTCCTTGATTGTTTTCTTAATCTTCGATTTTCTGCAAAGTTTGCATCATTTTTGTTGTATGCAGAATTGACTTTTGATGTTATATCTTTCAATAATTGGGTGAGCATCGACTCAAATTTGGGGTAAAATAAACCCTTAGGTTTATTGATATAATACCTCTTAAGGTTTCATCCCCGTGCTAAGCTTTAAGTCGGTTTGACGCGAGCTCGGGGTGATGGGACTCTTGAGTCTGAGCTGAGTGAGAGCAAGGTCTCGAACTCCATATGCTTCGGCCCTTATACTCTTTAATATTAGCCCTTAGGCTCTTTTAGGCCGGCCCTTAGGTTCCTTTAGGTTGGACCTTAGGCTCTTTAGGTAGGGCCAATTCGGCCTCTAAAGTGGCTATAGTTCTTCCCTCTTTTCAGCTAAAAGACTTAGTGAAAATTTTGGTATGCCTTATCATGTGTTTTTTGTACCCGTTGGGTTTTTCGAAGGTTCAATCGATTGGAACCTCGTTTATAATTTGTTGTGTAACGATAATTAACTAGCTCTTGAGTTTTTTCAAAGGCTGATGTTATCAACGCCTCTACATTATTCGAGGGCTAGTTTTAGTGAAGCCTTTTATCATTTGCTTTTGCTCAGGGTAGCCTAATTTGACTTGTTTTTCAAAGTGTTTGAAGGCCTTTAATTTTATGGTGAAAGTCGGACGTCTCCGATGCGCATTATTCCGGCCGTAGCCTTTTCATGTGACCGTAGTCTTTAATATGGTCGTAGCCTTTAGGTATGTCTCTTGGACTTGTTTCCTTATAACCTTTCGAACTTGTTCGAAAGGTTAGTCCCTGAGTATGGTGGCCTTGGCATTTATATCGAGGGGATGCCTCTTAGAGGTCTTATAAGTTTGATTTTTCGATGATTCGAATGTGTTGACTATCAATGATAGTCCCCGAGTATTCGGGGTGCATTTGCATTCTGGCTCATGAGTCGTTTCTCGTAGAATTATAAGTATGAAGCTCATATAATAATAGACCTCTTTGAGACACAAAGTGTTTTGATATAGCAAGAATGCTTCTTTGAACAATTGATACATGCGTACATGTTTTGCAATCAAGGGCTTGCCTATTCTACATGGACACAGTTCGTTTGATCGTTTGGCCCATTACAAAGCTCTCCTATCGAGGCCCTCTTTGGCGCGAAGTATTTTCTTCAAAAATGCAACCTCCGAGGGTGATGCCCCCCAGTATTCGAGGTAGCTTGAAGAAGCCTTGAATACTTTTTTAATTCTCCTTAGTTAGCATATAAATGTTGCCTCGTTAAAAACCTTGCCGGAAAAACCCATTTGGGATAAAACCCGATCTAAGGGAAAATGAGTGCAACGCATGCTTTAAAACCTAAGGTCTTCGAGTTTAAGGATGCCTCGATGCCTTCGATCGAACACTTGCAAGTATTTAGTCTTAAATATAAATGGAAAAAAAGGGAGAAGGTCATACGTTAGCAATAATATCGTTGGAGTAGTGATATATTCTAATTGTTTGGTAGTTGCTCGCCTTCCATTGTGATAAGTTTGTAATATCCCTTACCTACGACTCCAATGACTCGGTACGGTCCTTCCTAATTGGGGCCTAGCTTCCCTTCGTTTGGGTCTCGAGTATTCAGTGTGACTTTCCTTAAAACTAAGTCCCGGACTCCGAAATGGTGAATGTTCGCCCTTCTATTATAATACCTCTCGATCCTTTGCTTCTGTGCGGCCATTCAAACTAGTGCAGATTCACGTTTTTCATCTAGTAGTTCCAGACAAGTGTTCATAGCCCCGTGGTTTGAATCCTCGGTAGTATGCTGAAACCTGACGCTAGGTTCCCCCAACCTCGACCGGAATCAATGCTTCGGACCCATACACCAAAGAGAACGGGGTTTCCCCCGTGCTTGATTTCGACGTTGTTCGATATGCCTACAACACCTCAGGCAATACCTCTCTCCATTTCCCTTTAGCATCATTCAATCTGTTCTTCAAGTTTTGAATGATAGTTTTGTTTGTGGACTTGGCCTGGGCATTTGATCTTGGGTGATAGGGTGTTGATAGAATCCTTTTGATTTTATGGTCTTCGAAGAACTTTGTCACTTTGCTGTCGATAAACTGCTTCCCGTTGTCACATACCATTTCGGCGGTTATCCCGAACCGACACACGGTGTGGTCCCATATGAAGTCAATGACTTATTTTTCTCTTATTTTATTGAAGGCATATGCTTCTAACCATTTTTAAAAGTAGTCAGTCAAAAACAAAATGAACTTAGCTTTACCTAGTGTCTTTTGTAGGGGCCGACGATGTCCATCCCCCATTTCATGAATGGCCACGGGGATAGGACCGAATGGAGTGTTCATCGGGCTGATGGATCATCAGTGCGAACCTTTGGCATTTGTCACACCTTCGAACGAACTCCTTAGGATCTTTTTCCATGTTATCCCAGTAGTATCCAGCTCTAATTATCTTGCGAACCAAAGAGTCGGTGCTAGAGTGGTTCCCACAAGTGCCTTCGTGGATTTCTCGCAATACATAATTGGTGTCTCCTGATCCTAAGCATAATTCCAGCGGTCCGTCGAAGGTTCTTCTGTACAATGTTCCATTTTCATCAAGCGAGAATCAAGCTGCTTTGGCTCGTAAGGCTCTCGACTCCTGTGGGTCCAAGGGGAGCCTTCCGTGGTTTAAGTATTCGACATCTATATTCCTCCAATCCCACGTCAAACTTGTTGAATTAATCTCCGTATGGCCTTCCTCGAACAAAGGACCTCGACAATTGGACAACAGTCCACGGGACAATATCATCTTCTTCGACCAACGACTCCAAATTCGCAAGTGCATCGGCTTCACTGTTTTGCTCTCGAGGTACATGGTCCAGTGTCCGCTCTTTGAAATGGTGCAATGTTACTTGAAATTTGTCTAAATACCTTTTCATTCTATCTTCGCGAACTTCCAAGCTTCCGTTTACTTGGTTTACAACCAAAAGAGAGTCACACTTGGCCTCGATGACCTTTTCTCCCAGGCTTTTGGCTAGTTCGAGACCTACAATCATGGTCTCATACTCAGACTCATTGTTAGTTAGTATAGAAGCTTTGATATATTTTCTAATGATATTTCCCATAGGCGGTTTTAAACAATACCAATACCGGACCCTTTCATATTCGAAGCGCCGTCTGTGAAGAGGGTCCATACCCTCGAGGACTTATCCGTCTTTAGTAGAAGTTCCTTTTCCAGTTTGGGCACGAGGGCATGTGTAAAATCTGTCACGAAGTCTGCCAAAATTTGAGACTTGATGGTCGTTCGGGGTTGATATTCTATATCGTACCCTCCAAGTTCGATGGCCCACTTGGCCAACCGGCTCGATAGCTTGGACTTATGCAAAATGTTACAAAGCGAGTACATAGTTAACACACATATGGGATGACACTGAAAGTATGATTTTAACTTCCTAGATGCGCTTATTAGTGCAAGTGCTAATGTTTCTAAATGTGGATACCTGGTTTCAGCATCTCCTAAGGTTCAACTTACATAATAAACAGGAAATTGTGTACCTTGTTCTTCTCAAACCAGCACGCCACTTACCGCTACCTCGGATACGTCCAAGTATAAACAAAGTTTCTTGCCTTCCTTCGGAGTGTGAAGTAGGTGCGGGCTCGACAAGTACCGCTTTAACTCCTCCAACGCTTGCTGACATTTCGGAGTCCATGCGAAGTCATCCTTCTTTTTGAGTAGGGATAAGAATTGGTGGCTCCGATCCGATGACCTCAAGATAAATCGGCCTAGAGCAGCTATCCGTCTGGTTAGCTATTGTATGGCCTTTACATTATCCACGATGATGATTTCTACGATAACTTTAATTTTGTCGGGGTTAATCTCGATCTCAGTGTTCGATACAATGAATCCCAAGAACTTTCCCAAGCCAACTCCAAAAGAACATTTCTCGGGGTTGAGCTTCATGTTAAATTTCCTTAAGATCTCGAATGTTGCATGCAAATGAGTCATGTGGTCCTCTGCTCGCAGGGACTTAACTAGCATGTCATCAATATAAACTTCCATAGATTTGCCTATTTGTGGTTGGAACATCTTATTAACTAGGCATTGGTACGTAGACCCTGTATTTTTTAGCTCGAGTCATTACATTTTATCACTATGTTCCATACTTCGTGATAAAAAAAGTCTTTTCCTTGTCCTCCGAGTTCATTTGAATTGGATTGTACCTGGAGTAGGCGTCGAGAAAATTAAGAATCTCGTGGCCAGCCATGGCGTCGATCAAACGATCAATGTTAGGCAGTGGTAAAGAGGCTTTAGGGCATGCCTTGTTCAAATCTTTGTAGTCTACACACATTCTAAGTTTGTTTCCCTTTTTAGGGACCACTACTACATTAGCTAGCCACTCGGAGTATTTTACTTCCCTAAGGGAACCTATTTTGAGAAGCTTAGTTACCTCGGACTGGGGCCTTCACTTTTGCTTCACCGATTTAAATCCGAAATCGACACTCAGTTGATAGGTGGTTATCTCCGGTCGGATCCCTGTCATATCTAAGTGGGACCAAGCAAAGCAATCAATGTTTTCAATAATGAATTGAATGAGTTTTTCCCTGAGTTCGAGGGTTAATCCCCTTCCTAGAAATACCTTCCGTTCCGGTATATGCTCGATCAATATCACTTTATCTAGTTCCTCGATCGTGGACTTCGTCGCATCTAATTCCTCGGGGGAGACAAAATCTCGAGGGGCGAAGAAGTCCTCTTCCTCATCTTCGACCACCTGTTCCTCGGGCTCAATCGAGGATATGGACTGTGATTGCTATTTAGCCTCCTGTTTGTCCTTGATGCTCAACTTTTCCGATGTAGAGAGCGTTGATACTGGTGTCAAGTCACGGACTGCAAACATCTCCTTTGCTGCATGTTGCTCTCCATACACCATCTTTATGCCATCTTTTGTTGGGAACTTCATCATTTGATGAAGGGTTGACAGCACGGCCCTCATGCTATGGATCCACGGCCTTCCAAGAAAAGCATTATACCTCATGTCACCTTCGATGACATGAAACTTCGTGTCCTGTATAGTCCCGGCCATGTTCACTGGGAGCATGATTTCCCCCTTCGTCGTTTCGCTTGCCATGTTGAAGCCATTCAAGACTCGAGATGCAAATATGATTTGGTCAAGCAGCCCGAGATGTTCTGTGACCCTCGACCTGATTATGTTCGGCGCTACCTGGATCTATAAGAACACGTGTAACTTGAACTTTATTTAAAAGAATAGAAATTATCAGTGCATCGTTGTGCGGCTAAGATAGGCCCTCAGTGTCTTCTTCATTTGATGTAAGGGTGTCCTCGGGCATGTAGTCCCGAGTCCGCTTCTCCCTTCTGATTGACACTTTGGTGCGTTTGACACGGGTCCTTGCGGGACATCGACTCCGTCAATAATCATATGAATAACACGTTGTGGCTCCTCTGGTTCATTCTTCCTATTGGAATCTCTTTCCCAGAAATTGTTCTTGGATCTGTCTCTAAGAAATTGAAAAAGATACCCCTCATTGAATAATCGGGCTACCTCCTCTCTCAATTTTCTGCAATCCTCGGTCTTGTGCCCATATGTACCGTGATACTTACATATCATGTTGGGATTCCTCTGAGAAGGGTTATTTTGTATGGGTTTAGGCCACGTGGTATCCCTAATCTTTTCGATGGCTGAAATGATACCCGAGGCGTCGATGCTAAAATTTTACTCTGACAATAGAGGTGCCTCTGCAGGTCCTGAATGTCTATCGAACCCGGTCCTACTCATGTGTCCGCGAGAATTCTGTCCTCGATCCACTCTTCGATCATTCCAAGGTACATTTCTCCTCGAATTATTTTTTCTCTCCTCGGTGTATGGCCGATATCTCTTCTTATTCGGTCTTGGTTCCGTGTAAACATCTATCGAATCTTTCGTTTCCAATCTGCTTGGATAAACCGAACCCGGGGGGCTCCCAACTGATCTTGCTCGACCTTTATCTTCGACTGATATCTGTTATACACATCCGCCCAAGTCACGGTGGGATACTCAATCAAGTTTTGCTTTAATTGTCTCGACGCTATCGAGATTCGCTCATTTATCCCTTGAGTGAAGGCTTGAACACCCCAGTCATCGGAGACTGGTGGTAAATCCATTTGTTCCATTTGAAACCGGGATACGAACTCCCTTAACATATCATTGTTCCTTTGTTTAATTTTGAAGACGTCTAATTTCCTTGTTGCAACTTTTATAGCTCCAGCATGTGCTTTCACAAATGAATCCGCCAACGTGTCTAATGAATCGATAGAGTTCGGGGGCAGGTTGTGGTACCAAATCATCTCCCCTTTAGACAAATTTTCTCCAATTATTTCCAGTAGAACGGACTCGATCTTGTCGTCCTCCAAGTTGTTTCCCTTTATACCACAAGTATATGTAGTGATGTGTTCGTTGGGATCGGTGGTCCCCTTGTATTTGGGTATGTCTAGCATGCGAAACTTCTTTGGAATAGACTTCGGAGCCGCACTCGGGGAAAAGGTTTTTGTACAACTTTTCCGAGTTGTATGTTTCCAACTTTTTATCATTATCCTCGATCCTTTTTTTCTCCTGACTCGATCCTCTTTGTGAGTTCTTCGAGCATTCTCATGATTGTGGGGTCAGCCCCTGATCTATTAATACTCGACCTCTCCGGGATTGGCTCAGCACGGTGAGTAGTTTCTTGTCCCACCACGCTTGGAGTCTTTTGTTGACTTTGCAACTGAGCGATAGAAATATGTTACGCTTCTGACACTAGTTCCTAGCACACACATTAGTAGACTATTCTTTTGGGATGTAATCTCTTATTTATGACTTTTTTTGGTCATTTCAATTTTAAATTGCCTAAATTATTCATCATCATGGAATACTTTTCACTTTAAGTTAAGTAAATGTTGCAATGTTTGGTCAAGTAAATGGACCTCATTAGTTGAATAGTGTTGGCTTGCCTAACATCGGTGTTGGGCGCCATCGCGACCTAAAACGGAAATTGGGTCGTGACAACATGGTATCAGAGCACTAGGTTCACGTAGGTCTCACAAGTAATGGGCAAACCTAATAGAGTCTTGCAGATCGGTACGGAGACGTCTGTACTTATCTTCGGGAGGCTATACGGTGTTAGGAAACTACTCTTATTTCATCTTCTATCGTGCAGTTGATGGTGTACTAAACTTCCTCCTTCTATTCTATCACAGATGGTGAGGACGCGTACGGCTGACGTTCCAGGCCCGGGAGGAGCTGCTTCCCTCGTTACTGGAGGCCAAGGCAGAGGTCGGGGAAGGCACCAGCTCGAAGTAGGGGCGAGGGCGTCCCAGAGTGGCTCCAGTAGCACCACTGGTGGATCTAGTGGAGGATCCTATTATCGAGGATAACGGAGAGGTGCCTGATGTACAGCCAACCCCGGTAGATTTCATGACAGCACCAGGCTTCCAAGAGATTATGGGCCGTATTATGCGGTTCATGGATACTATGACTCACGCTAGCTTATTTCCAATTGACCCGGCCAGATCTTAGGCGGGATGGGGAGCACAGACCCCTACTGCCCAGACCCTAGGACATGCAGCTGCAGTATATCAGACTCTAGGTGCACTACCCACAGATGGGGCCCAGACAGTTACAACAGTAGCACCTGAGCCCAGACCAGTTGCAGACGACGATCCGCAGAAGTTATTGGATAGATGGACTAGGCTACACCCTCTTGTCTACGGAGGTGAGCGTCATGAGGATGCTCATGATTTATTTGATAGGTGCAGGTACAAACAACACAACATGAGGATATTGGAGTCTCATGGGGTGACTTCACTACTTTCCAACTGGAGGGCAGGACCCAAAGATGATGGCAGTCTTATATTCTTGGAAGACCAGCGGGTTCTCCTCCTATTACCTGGGAGTAGTTCACTCAGCTTTTCTTGGACATGTATATCCCACCCTCCGAGATGGGAGATATGCGGTACCAGTTCGAGCAGTTTGAGCAGGGTCAGATGTCAGTGACCGACTACGAGGCGAGGTTTTCTGAGTTGTATCGTCATGCACTCATGATACTTCTTACTAATGCAGAGAGAGTGCAGAGGTTTGTTGCAGGGTTGCACTCTGGTATTAGAGTCAATATGGCCCGAAAGGTTGAGATGGGGACTCCTTATCAGATGGTAGTAGAGATTGCTCGTAGGATTGAGGGCTACCGTCTAAGAAGTAGAGAGTAGAGGTAGCAGGACAAGAGGGCTCGATTTTATGGAGAGTTTAGAGGTGCCCCGAATAGGGGCATAGGTCAGTTTGGGAGGGGCCAGCTCAGCATGCTCCCATATTCAGCACCCCCACCACCTCCTCGAAATGCTCCAGTGAGGCCTTATTTCAGTGCGATGTCAGAGAGTTCTTATCGCCCACCAGCCATTCAGGGTTCCCCCAACGGGTATTCTGGACACCAGGTTTCTTCCAGTGCCTATTTCATTGCCATGCTAGAGAGTTCATATCATCCTACAGCCATTCAGGGTTCCTCTAGTGGGTATTCCAGCCATCAGGGCCAGTCTTCAAGGCAACAGTCAATGGTGACGAGAGGTTGTTATGAGTGTGGAGATACGGGTCATATGAAGAGATTTTGCCCCAAACTTTTGGGCAAGGTAGTGCAACAGAGTCATCAGCCTATGGCTTAAGCACCAGTTGTACGGCCACCCAGATATGGAGGACATATTGGTAGGGGTCACCCTAAAGGTGGAGGCAAGGCAGGGGGAGTTCAGCCAGCTACTGTGCAGTCAAGTGTAGGCCAGCCAGCCGACGCTCCAGCCAGATTCTATGCTTTTCCGACCAGACTAGATGCATTAGCCTCATATGTCGTTATCACAGGTATTATTTCCGTTTGCGGTAGGAATGCTTCAGTATTATTTGATCCAGGGTCTACCTATTCATATGTATCATCTTTGTTTGCTGATTTCCTGGATATTCCTCATGAGTCCTTAGGTACTTCTATTTATGTGTCCACTCCTGTGGGCGATTCTATGGTTGTGGATCGAATCTATCGGTCTTGTGTGGTCACCTTCTGTGGTTACGAGACTATAGAAGACCTCCTGATACTCTATATGACTGACTTCGAGGTCATCCTGGGCATGGACTAGTTATCTCCTCATCACGCCTTCCTAGATTGCCATGCCAAGACTGTTACTTTAGCCATGCCCGAGTTGCCGAGATTGGAGTGGAGGGGTTCCTCAGTTAGTGAAGCTAGTCGGGTTATTTCTTTTCTGAAGGCTCGACATATGGTCGAGAAGGGGTGTTTGGCCTATCTAGACTATGTACGCGACACCACCGTGGAGTCTCCACGATTGATTCAGTGCCAGTAGTCTGGGAGTTCATCGATGTGTTTCTTTCTGACCTTCCAGGCATGCCGCCATATCGTGAATTGATTTTTTGCATTGACTTAGCTCCAGGAACCTAGCCTATATCTATTCCACCATACTGTATGGCTTTGAAAGAATTGAAAAAGTTGATAGAACAGCTTGAGGAGTTGCTAGCTAAGGGGTTTATCAGACCGAGTGTATTACCTTGGGGTTCCCTAGTGTTGTTTGTGAAGAAGAAGGATGGGACTATGCGGATGTGTATTGACTACCTCCAGTTGAACAAAGTTAGCATCAAGAACAAGTACATGTTTTCGCGCATCGATGATTTGTTTGACCAGTTGCAGAGGGCTAAGGTGTTTTCTAAGATTGATTTGAGATCGGGGTACCATCAACTAAAGATTCGGGACTCACATGTCCCGAAGACTGCCTTCCGTACTAGATATGGTCATTATGAGTTCCTTGTGATGTCCTTTGGCTTGACTAATGCCCAACGGCGTTTATGAATTTGATGAACAGGGTCTTCAGGCCTCACATTGATTCTCTTATTATTGTCTTCATTGATGACATCTTGATATACTCACGTAGCCTAGGGGATCAGCCTTCTCTCCAAATATGTCTCAATTCACACCTCCAATCCCTTCTCATTAGCTCTCTGATTCTCAGGATAATATTGAAATGTGGATCCTCAGGCCCAGCCATTGTGCAGCTTCTGTATAGAAACCGGGGAGTCCGTCTCAACTCCCGGTTTCTGAAGGAGTAGCGGCCTGTGTCTCCGGCTGTGGGAGAACTTTACCTATAGCTAACCTAGAGAGCTTTACTTTAAGATAGCTCGGGCAGGCACTCTTCTTCGGAAAGCTCTACCGAGGGGCAACAAAGGCTGGAACTCTTCCTGCCAAAAACAAGGGACCTACTTCTCATCCTAGGAGTTAGCAGAGTTCCACTGGTGGGTTGTCTTCCTGGTCCCATTGAAATCTTTTTCATGGTATGGAACTCACTTCATACCTGCAACAGAGTCAAAGCTGCGGTAATACTGACGGTGATCCTGGCTTAGAAGGAAAAGCTATATGCTTAACACATAGAGTTCGATGTAGGTAAGGATGTGCTCCAAAGTTTTCAATTCCGCTCCGGGTATAGATAGGGTTAAATCTGCAGGGGTCATGCAAATACATAGGCCCCTTCCCTTCTCTCAGCATTTGAGAGTAGTGCTCCAGACTTTGCCGGAACAAAAGATGTATGCTAAGTTCTCCAAGTGTGAGTTTTGGTTAGATTCTGTGGCATTATTTGGGAATGTTGTATCAGGAGAGGGTATTAAGGTGGATCCTTAGAAGATTGAGGAGGTTCAGAGTTGGCCGCGTCCTACTTCAGCGACCGAGATCAGGAGTTTCCTGGGATTGGCAGGTTATTATCGGCGTTTGTGGAGGGCTTTTCATACATTGCAGCACCTCTGACTAGATTGACCCAGAAGGGTGCCCCTTTCCGATGGTGCAACGAGTGTGAGGCGAGCTTTCAGAAGCTCAAGACAATTTTGACCACATCACTTATTCTAGTGTTTCCTTCCGGTTTAGGGATGCATACAATTTATTGTTAGGCTTCACGCGTTGGCTTGGGATGTGTATTAATGCAGGAGGGAAGAGTTATTACATATGCATCACGTAAGCTGAAGATTCATGAGAAGAACTACCCGTGCACGATTTGGAGTTGGCAACAATTGTTCATGCTCTTAAGATTTGGAGGCATTAGTTGTATGGAGTGTCTTATGAGGTTTATACAGACCACCGCAATTTGAAGCACTTGTTCAAGCAGAAGGATCTTAATTTTAGGCACCGTAGATGGATTGAGTTACTGAAGGACTATGACATCACCATTCTTTATCATCCAGGCAAGGCAAATGTGGTCGCAGATGCCTTAAGCAGGAAGGCAGAGAGTATGGGTAGCTTGGCATTCATTTCAGCGGAGGAGAGTCCACTAGCTTTGGACATTCAGTCCTTGGCTAATAGACTTGTGAGGTTGGACATTTCTGAGCGCAGCCGAGTTCTTGCATGTGTTGTTGCTCAGTCTTCATTATTGGGACAGATCAAGGCTTGGCAGTTTGATGATCCGCATTTGGCAGTTCTCAGAGAGACAGTACTACAGAGGGTTCCAAGGAGGTTTCTATTGGCGAGGATGGTGTTCTATGACTTCAGGGTCGCCTATGTGTTCCTAATGTTGATGTTTTGAGGGACAAGATTCTAGAGAAGGCACACAGTTCACGATATTCTATTCATCCAAGAGCTACGAAGATGTATCGTGACCTTTGGCAGCATTATTGGTGGCGGCGGATGAAGAAAGACATAGTAGAGTATGTAGCTAGATGCCTAAATTGCCAGCAGGTTAAGTATGAGCACCAGAGGCCAGGAAGCCTACTCAAGCAGATGACTATACCTGAGTGGAAATAGGAGCGCATCATGGACTTTTGTAGTTAGGTTGCCACGGATTTTGCAGAAGTTTGATGCAGTATGGGTTATTGTTGACAGGTTGACCAAGTCGGCACACTTCATTCCAGTAGCCACTACTTACACTTCAGAGAGGTTGGCCCAGATCTACATTCGGGATATAGTTTGACTGCACGGTGTTCCTGTGTCCATCATATCAGATAGAGGTCCTCAGTTCACCTCGCATTTGTGGTGAGTCATCCAGAGTGAGTGAGTTGGGCACCCGTGTAGTGCTCAGAACAACATTCCATCCTAAGAACGACAGGCGGTCGGAGCGAACAGTTAAGATATTGGAGGACATGCTCAAAGCATGTGTGATTGACTTTGGAGGGCAGTGGGATCAGTTCTTGCCCTTGATCGAGTTTGCTTACAATAAGAGTTATCAGTCCAGCATCGAGATGGCTCTATTTGAGGCTTTGTATGGTCGGCGATGTCATTCTCCCATCGGGTGGTTTGAGCCTGGCGAGGCTAAGTTATACGGTATTGATTTAGTAAAGGATGCCTTGGAAAAGGTAAGGTTGATTCAGGAGAGACTTTGCACGGCATAGTCCAAGCAGAAGAGCTACGCGAACCAGAAGGCGCGTGATGTATCATTTATGGTCGGCAAGAATGTTCTCTTGAAAGTCTCGCCGATGAAGGGTATTATGAGGTTCAGCAACAAGGGTAAGTTGAGCCCAAGGTTTATAGGTCCATTTGAGGTTTTGAGGCGAGTTGGGGAGGTTGTCTATGAGGTTTCTCTACCTCCCAGCTTATTGGGAGTTCATCCAGTTTTTCACGTATCTATGCTTCAAAGGTACCATGCCGACTTATATCATGTGTTAGACTTCAGTAACATTCAGCTAGACAAGAGATTGGGCTACGAGGAGGAGCCAATTGCTATTATTGATAGGCAAGATCGCCAATTGAGGTCTAAGAGGGTTTCTGTCGTGAAGGTCCAGTGGAGGGGCCAACCGGTCGAGGAGGCGACTTGGGAGCCCGAAGATGACATGCGGAGTATATATTCACACTTGTTCATCACTCCAAGTGTGATTCTAGACCTGTTCGAGGACGAACATTTGTTTAAGAGGTGGAGAATGTAACGACCCGACCGGTCGTTTTGCTTTCTAGAACCCCATTCCCCTAAATAAGACTTCCCGTACTTGATTTTATTGATTTATGACTTACGGGGATGGTTGACTCGGGATTTGGAAGAGTTTGGGTTGGAATCAGAACACTTGGTTCCGTAAGGTTGGCTTAAAAGGCCAAGTTTGACTTCGGTCAACATCTCAAATAAACGACCCCGGAATCGGGATTTGATAGTTCTAATAGGTTCGTGTGATGATTTTGGACTTGGGCATATATCCGGAACGGGTTTCGGATGACCCAGGAGCATTTCGGCGCCAAATAGTGAAAATTGGATTCTTGAAGTTTTAGAAGTTCTATAATTGTGGTTTGGAATGTATTTTTATGATATCGAGGTTCAAAAAGAATTCCGAGATTGGGAATAATTCCGTAATATTATTTAAGACTTGCACGCAAAATTTGGTATCAATCCGAATAGTATAAGTATGTTTCGGCACGTTGGAAGTAGATTGAAGAACTTAAAGTTCATAAGTTTGATTCAAATGGTTTTAAGGTGTAATTCTTAGTTTTTATGTTATTTCAGTGTTTTAATCGTGCGAGCAAGTTTGTATAGTGTTGTTGGACTTGGGTGAGCATTCGGAGTGGAGCTCCGAGGGCTCGGGTGAGTATAAGAAGTCATTTTTAATAAGTGCTAATATATTGAAGAACTTTGTTGGCGGGAAGGTTGGTACATTTAGTTTTGATAAATGACCAAAGGCTCCAATTACATACCAGAAACATATTTAACACTACAAAAGAATAATAATAATCTTAATGAAAAATGACATTCGTAGCTACATAATCAAGGATTTACAATAAATTTATGGTTTCATCACTAATTAAAAAATTTATATTTAAATAATAAATTTTGCAATGAAAAATAAAATATGTTGCTAATTTTTGCCCTAATATATGATGATAAATTTAAAGACATGATCTTTATCGATAACGTTATTATTTGTATTAACTTTACATAATTTTTTATATCTAGTTACTCTAAGATATCTATGTCCATACAAAAATTAATGATATTGTTATTTTGGTTATATAAGTATTAGTTGTAGGTTCTAATTTTATTAAAAATATTGAATTATATCTAATTAATGTGTAAATAACTATTTATTTAGAATTAAATAATAGTAATACTATACCAATTAAATTGTATAATGAATTATATTGTAACGACCCGGTCGGTTGTTCCGAGAGTTTAGCCTCGTTTCCCCCTTTTCTGCTTCATTTTGTGTGGTACAACTCTTTTATGTTATGTTAGGTTGATTGGTTCCAGTTCAAAGTGGTTGTGGAAAGAAATGAGGCATTTAGTCTCTTAAGTTGGTGATTTAGTTGGAAAGGTCAACCGCGAGCTGACTTATAGGTAAATGATCTCGGAATTTGGTTATTATGGGTCAGATAGTTTCTTTAGGTGATTTGGGACTTAGGAGTGTGTTCGAAACGTTATCCGGGGGTCCGTGGTAGAATTAGGCTTGAATTAGCGAAATTGAATTTTTTGGTGATTTCCGGTCGGCAGTGAAAAATTAGCTATTGGAGTCGGAATGGAATTTCGGAAGTTGGAATAGGTTCGTACTGTCGTTTGTGACGTGTGTGCAAAATTTCAGGTCATTCGGACGTGGTTTGATTGGTTTTGGCCTCGTGGGCGAATTTCGGAAGTTTTGAAATCCTTGGGCTTGAATTTCGAGTAAATTTTGTATTTTTATGTTATTTTGAGTGTTCTGAGGATTCGACTAAGTTCGGGTGATGATATATGACGTGTTGGTATGTTTGGTGGAGGCCCCGAGTGCCACGACCCAAAATTTCACCTTCAGGCCGTGACTGCGTCTAACGTTGCACCCGCTAGACTAGCCAACGTACACAATTAGATTAACATAGTAACACTGAAATAACAGAAATAACTAGAACATTTTATATTCCTCTTTAAGTGCGGAAGCAGATAAATTCTGAATTACATACAAATACCCATAACACGATTCGTTTACAATATCCCAGAATCTGGAGTCACTAACTCACAAACTGTCTATGAGATTACTAAATACAAGGTCCAAAGGAATAATACATAACAGTCTCAGAACTAAGAAAAACAAGACAGAATGGAAAGATAAGGATGGAGGAGACGCCAAGGCCCACGAACGCCTGCAGGTCTACCTTGAAATCTATGGAGCGGACTGAAGGATGCCCCCTCAATCAGTGCCCACTGGGTCCGGCTGCGCAGTCTGCACAAGATAAAGAAGTGCAGGTGTAGCATCAGTATAACTGACCCCATGTACTGAGTAAGTGCCGAGCCTAACCTCGGCGAAGTAGTGACGAGGCTAGGACCGACAACAATATACATACCTGTGCAATTCTATATAATAACCGGAAAAATATCGACGTAAATAAACAAGTAAAAACAGATACGGGGAGAACATGCTGGGGATAAAAGGGGCAACAAAATACTAGCACAGTAGAACAGGGTAATAACTTAAATGTAAAAGTAAAAGCAAGAATTTGACGTCTCAGAACAGATAATGAACAGCAAAAGGCACAACATGTCCCCTCGTGCGATAAATAATAAACACGCGGCACGAAATGTCCCCTCGTGCAATAAATAATAAACAATCAGCACGGCATGTCCCCTCGTGCGATAAATAATAAACACTCGGCACGGAATGTCCCCTCGTGCAATAAATAATAAACAATCGGCACGGCATGCTCCCTCGTGCGATAAATAATAAACACTCGGGACAGAATGTCCCCTCGTGCAAAAAATAATAAACAATCGGCACAGCATGTCCCCTCGTGCGATAAATAATAAACACTCGGCACGGGAATGTCCCCTCGTGCAATAAATAATAAACAATCGGCACGACATGTCCCCTCGTGCGATAAATAATATAAAAACAACAATGTAATGTGAAAACTAACAATAAAAATTCTCAAGCGTACACAAATACTCAATAAAATTCTATCGTCCCGGCAAGGGACTCAACTATAACCAAACTCGCTCAGAAATATAATTTCAATAGTAAAAGCCGCAACTGAACAAATAATTCGATAACTTCCCACGTCATGGTACAATATCAATGTATCACTTCTAAATCACCAATTACTCATAGTAAAGAGAATATTGAGAACACGGTATGATTCATCACAATTGATCCACGGGCATGCTTGACCACAACATATAGGTACTCGTCACCTCACCTATACGTTGGACATGAATTACACATAGCAATTAAGACTCTATACCTATTCCCTCAAGCTAAGGTTAGGCCAAACACTTACCTCGGCTCCAAAAATACAAGTCAAGCCTCAATCACAGCCTTGCCTCTCGAATCCAACTCCGAAACAATAATATCTAGGCATAATTGACTTATTAACATCAATAATTACTCAATAAACCAATTCCATAGCCTAATTATGCATTTTCTATCATTCTTCCAAAAATACGAAAATCCGACCTCGGGCTCGCTTGGTCCAAACTCGAGGTTCGGACCAAAATTCGATCACCCATTCCCCCACGAGCCCAAATATATAGTTTATTTTGAAACCCGACCCCAAAATGAGGTTGAATTTCCCAAAATTCTCAAAACCCTAACTCTACCCAAAACCCCTAATTTCTACTTTGATTTCATGATTTTAGGCCTAGATTCTAGGGTGAAATCTTGTAAAAAGAAGGTAAGGAGTAAAGAAAATGAGTTAGAAATCACTTACTAATGTTTTGGAGAAGAAAGAGTGTTTGAAAAATCGCCTCTTATGTTTTTAGGGCTTTGAAAAATGAAAGTAACTGAAATTTCTATCTATTTATGCCCCTCTCAGGTCCCCCACCGCGGTCAGCGAAAAATGGACCGCAGCCGCGCTAGCAAGGACCAAGAAAAGCTGAACAAAACCAAGAAAACTGACTGCACTGACAAGCTTTAGTATTTGACCATAACTTTCTCTACGGATGTCCAAATTACGATTGCTTTACCTTTCTAGAAACTACACACGAAGGGCTACAACTTTTGTTTTTGACGCATCTCATAATTCCTTGTAGATCAAACGATATAAGCCTCCGAAATCGGACCAGTGACCCAGCCCCTTCACCGCGGACCGCGAAAACACGACCGCGGCCGCGAAGCCCCCCTCAGGTCCCCCCACCGCGGTCAGCGAAAAATGGACAGCGGACCGCGGTGGTGGATTCAGAGAATTGACCCCTAGGACCTGCAACAACTATATTTTAGCCTAAGGACATCCCGGGACCCAACCGAGCCCTCAAAACTTCAAATCGAGCGTTCCAACAAGTCCCAAATCATCCCACGAACTTATTCGAGTAATGAAACCACCAAAATAACATAAAAAACAATGAGTTGAACTTCAAAATCTATAGAATTTTCTCAATCTTCATAAACTATCAAATTTTCCATTTTTGATCCGAAACACGTCAAACCAAGTTAGTTTTACACAAAATTTTATAGATAGCTCGTATAACACATATTAAACCTCTTCCGGGCTGCGGAACCATGATACGGGCTCGGTAACACAGGTTTCACATGAAATTCATTTTCAAAAGTCTTTATTATTTTTAGAAAAACAATTTTCTTTAAAAATTCATTTCTCGGACTTGGGACCTCGGGATTCGATTCCGGGCATACGCCAAAGTCCCATAATTTCCTATGGACCCTCCGGGACCGTCAAATCACGGGTCCGGGTCCGTTTACCAAATATGTTGACCAAAGTCAACTTAAATCAATTAATTATTATATATTTCAACTTTTCATCAAGTTTTCACATAAAAGCTTCCCGGCTACACGTTCGGGCTGCGCACATATATCGAGGTGAGATTAACGGAGGCTTTCGGAGCACAGATTTAGCTAAATTAACAAAGAATGACCTTTTGGGTCATCACAATCTCCACCTCTAAAACAAACGTTCGTCCTCGAACGGACATAGAGAGGTACCTGAATCGGGGAAAAGATGGGGATATCGATCCCGCATATCGGCCTCGGACTCCCAGGTAGCTGCCTCGGCAGGCTGACCTCTCCACTGAACACGAACCGAAGGATAACTCTTCGATCTCAACTGACGAACCTGCCTAGCTAATATGGTTACCGGCTCCTCCTCATAAGTCAAATCCTGGTCCAACTGGACACCGCTGAACTCGAGAACATGAGATGGATCTGCAATGTACCTCCGGAGCATGGATACATAAAACACTGGATGCATGGCTGATAAATGCGGTGGCAAGGCAAGTCTGTAGGCCACCTCTCCTACCTTGTCCAAAATCT
>ML295233.1:28486-40684 GCA_005239495.1 Nicotiana undulata
CTATCCTGAATAATCTTCACCTTGTCCAAGGCATCCTGGACTAACTTAGAACCCAAAAATCGAGCCTCTCCCGGCTCAAACCATACAACTGGAGACCGACACCGTCTACCATACAACGCCTCATACGGAGCCATCTGAATGCTCGACTGATAGCTGTTGTTGTAGGCAAACTCAGCTAAAGGCAAGAACTGGTCCCATGAACCAAGCCCGCAACATATCCTCCAAAATCTGAATAGTACGCTCGGACTGTCCGTCCGTCTGAGGATGAAATGTTGTGCTCAAATCAATCTGTGTGCCCAACTCTCGCTGAAATACTCTCCAGAAATGGGGCGTAAACTGAGTACCTCGGTCTGATATAATGGATATAGGCACACCATGCAATCTAACAATCTCTCTCATGTAAATCTTTTCGAACTTCTCTGCTGAATACGACACTAATACCGAAATGAAATGCGTTGACTTGGTCAGCCTATCCACAACAACCCAAACCGCATCAAAAATCCTCTGAGTCCGTGGGAGCCCAACTACAAAGTCCATGGTGATACGCTCCCGCTTCCACTCACGAAAGTTGAATCTGTTGCATCAACCACTGGGTCTCTAGTGCTCGTACTTAACCTGCTGACAGTTCAAGCACCGAGCTACATGAGCTACAATATCCTTCTTCATTCTAGGCCACCAATAATGCTGCCGCAAGTCCTGGTACATCTTTGCGGCGTCCGGTTGAATGGAATACCAGGAACTATGGGCCTCCTGAAGTATCAACTCACGAATGCCATCAATATCGGGCACACAAATACGACCATGCATCCTCAGAACTCCCTCATCATCCACAGTGACCTGCTTGGCACCCCCGTGCCGAACCGTATCTCTAAGGGTACATAGATAACGATCATCATACTGCTTGGCCCGAATACACAATGAAGAACGGGCCACGGTATGGGCCAAAACACTGCTAGTCTCAGAAACTTCCAATCTCACAAATCGGTTGGCTTAAGCCTGAACATCCAAAGCAAGAGGTTGCTCTCCGGTTGATAAATAAGCAAGACTACCCACACTGGCTGACTTCCGGCTCAAAGCATCGTCCACCACATTGACCTTCCCCGAATGATAAAGAATGGTAATATCATAATCCTTCAGTAACTCTAACCATTTTCTCTGCCTCATATTCAACTCCTTTAGCCTGAATAGATACTGTGAACTCTTATGATCCGTAAACACCTCACATGGCACACCATACAAGTAATGCCTCCAAATCTTCAAGGCATGAACAATCGCTGCTAACTCCAAGTCATGAACTGGATAATTCTTCTCATGAACCTTCAACTGACGAGAAGCATAGGCTATGACCTTACCACCTTGCATCAACACTGCACCACGCCTAACTCGTGAAGCATCACAATACACGGTATACGGTCCTGAACCTATGGGCAAAACTAACACTGGTGTCGTGGTCAAGGCTGTCTTGAGTTTCTGAAAGCTCGCCTCACACTCATATGACCACCTGAACTGGGCACCCTTCTGAGTCAATCTGGTCATCGGGGCTGCTATAGATGAAAAGCCCTCCACGAACCGGCGATAATAACCTGTTAGGCCCAAGAAACTACGAATCTCTGTGGCTGAAGTGGGCCAAGGCCAATCTCTAACTGCTGAAACTTTCTTGGGATCCACCTGAATACCCTCTACCGACACAACGTGGCCCAAAAATGCCGCCGAACTCAACCAGAACTCACACTTAGAAAACATGGCGTATAACTGCCTATCTCTCAGAGTCTGGAGGACAACTCGAAGATGCTGCTCATGCTCCTCTCGACTACGGGAGTAATTCAAGATATCATCAATAAACACGATCACAAACGAGTCCAAATAAGGCCTGAACACCCGGTTCATCAACTCCATGAAAGCAGTTCGTCAACCCAAACGACATCACCAAGAACTCATAATGCCCATAATGAGTACGAAAAGCCGTCTTAGGAACATCAGACGCCCTGATCCCCAGCTGATGGTAACCAAACCTCAAGTCTATCTTACAAAATACCGTAGCACTCTGAAGCTGATCAAATAAGTCATCCATCCTCGGCAAAGGATACTTATTCTTAATAGTAACCCTATCCAACTGCCTATATTCAATACACATCCTCATTGTGCCATCTTTCTTCTTCACGAACAACACTGGAGTACCCCAAGGAGAAACACTAGACCTGATGAAGCCTTTGTCCAACAATCCTGTAACCGCTCCTTCAATTTCCTTCATAATACTGATATCGAGATACGATGCTTGAAGACCTCATAATTACCCAAAATAACGTGCCTCATCTAACGCCACCTGGGGTGGGCACCTACCTCGTAGGTTAAGGCTCCATAATCATAGCACGAATTTGGCAAATTACGCACAGATGGTTAATTAGTTTATCTATTTATTTATTATTAACTAATGTTATCTTTATTACTCTTATTTTGTACATAACTAATAAGTTTAACAAGCATGACTCCCTACCAGTATTAAAGTAAAAACAGAACAAAATTAAATTCACAAGGGAGAATTTAAACACAAGAATTTCCATCACAAGGATCTCATCTTTACATAACTTCCATCGCGGCTCGTAGCCCGGCTAAAATATACCAAATCGTAATGACACGCAAGGATCTCGTCCTCAATTCTGAATCTCAAACAATATGCATATCGTGCCAATCGAAACATTCCATTTCCTTCATTTAAATATTTTTCGTTAAACAAAATTACAACACGTAATGATAGATACAGTTATCTCCATAGAACTTCTCAATACAAGTATCCACATAAGTGGCTTTTTGAGTTACGAAGCTCAACCGAAAGAGGAGCATATTAGAAGAATTTTATTAGATAAGCATAACCGAATTAAGTTCAGAAAATCATCACTTTATAATAATTAGAGATTGTTCTTGTAATGAAATCATTTAATGTATCGACCTCATCCATACCATAGAAAATATATCAACAGACTGGGTCTCCACCTCTAGGAATCTAACCCTCACTTCCGACATTCCGACTCCTTTTCCCCAGGTGGTCATGTAGTTGAGTTGTAGCTGCAATGGGATACGTAGCCTGAGTGCTCTGATGAAATATGACTCTCCCAAGTCTAGGGCAATTTCTACCACTAGCCGACATAAAGTATCATCTTGCCCTGAGTCGTCCAAAATTTACAATCATTTTTGAGTCCTTTAATGAGTCTGGGGACTCGCCCTCTGGCTATACGAACCAACGTAGGAGTATGACGGGTTAACTTATCGAACCTGATGGCATATTTTGATACCGTCTTATGACCTGACACAGCCGTGACTTCCACGCTAGGTAGACTTTTATAGACTTCAAGTTGTTTGAATAACTCCTTTGGTACTGAGGTATAGGGTTATTAAGGAGGTAGACGTACCGAAATTCCCAGCTTTATCTCTTGCAAAAATCCCCGGCCTTATACATTCCAAACCAAAACCGATATGACACGTGGCCTCGCAATCTATTCCTTGACAGCGGACCTCCCCACGTGGCACAAGTCATAGGTCATAATACCTGATAATCCATCCCGTTGCTTTACACGTATTCCCATGGTGTGCAATACCTCATAGAGGCGGTCAAGAAAATCATGTGGGTCTTCAAAAGATATACCACTGAAATGGAGTGGAACATGTATGGTAACTTGTCCAACCTCAATAAACGGACTAGTGCATCCTGCAACCATGGAGTAGCTATAAATCCTTCCGGAATCGGATCTAGTCCACATATATTGACAGAGCTAGAACCTCCGAATCTAGATCCATTTGAGACTGTACAATAGGTGCTGATGTCTGAGCTTTAGACTGCGCTCTACTTCTTTCTCTTCCCTTGATCGTAGTTGTCATTGGGGCTTCATCTCTTGTCCGGTCGTAGACACTTCACATGTTGTCGAGATTAGTGAGAGGACAAGAGAAGGCAAGTTCAATCATCAATAATAGAATAAATTCGCACGATGGAGATGAAGAAATATGGAGTTATTCCTAACTTCACAGCCTCTGGGGGATAAGTACAGACGTCTCCGTACCGATTCCTCAGACTCTACCAAGTTTGTCCGTGAGTTGTGAAACCTAAGAAACCTAGAACTTTGATACCAACTTGTGACGAACCGAAATCCCACCTTCAGGCCGTGACTGCGTCTAACGTTGCACCCGCTAGACTAGCCAACGTACATAATTACATTAACATAGTAACAATGAAATAATAGAAATAATTAGAACATTTTATAATCCTCTTTAAGTGCAGAATCAGATAAATTCTGAATTACATACAAATACCCATAACACGATTCATTTACAATATCCCAGAATCTGGAGTCACTAACTCACGAACTGTCTATGAGATTACTAAATACAAGGTCCGAAGGAATAATACATAACTGTCTCAGAACTAAGAAAAACAAGACAGAATGGAAAGATAAAGATGGAGGAGACGCCAAGGCCCACGAACGTCTGCAGGTCTACCTTGAAATCTCTAGAGTGGACTGAAGGATGCCCCCTCAATCAGTTCCCACTGGGTCCGGCTGTGCAGTCTGCACAACATAAAGAAGTGCAGGAGTAGCATCAGTACAACCGACCCCATGTACTGAGTAAGTGCCGAGCCTAACCTCGGCGAAGTAGTGACGAGGCTAGGACCGACAACAATGTACATACCTCTGCATTTCTATATAATAACAAGAAAAATATCGACGGAAGTAACAAGTAAAAACAGATACGGGAAGAACATGTTGGGGATAAAAGGGGCAACAAAATACTAGCACAGTAGAATAGGGTAATAACTGAAATGTAAAAGTAAAAGCAGGAATTTAATGTCTCAGAACAGATAATGAACAGCAATAGGCACGACATGTCCCGTCGTGCATAATCTCACAATCACTCGGCACGGAATGTCCCCTCGTACATAAATAGAAAAATCACTCGGCACAGAATGTCCCCTCGTGCAATAAATAATACACAATCGGCACGACATGTCCCCTCATGCGATAAATAATAAACACTCGGCAAATAATGTCCCCTCGTGCAATAAATAATAAACAATCGGCAAGGCATGTCACCTCGTGCGATAAATTATAAACACTCAGCACGGAATGTCCCCTCGTGCAATAAATAATAAACAATCGGCACGGCATGTCCCCTCGTGCGATAAATAATAAACACACGGCACAGAATGTTCCCTCATGCAATAAATAATAAACAATCGGCACGACATGTTCCCTCGTGCGATAAATAATAAACACTCATCACGGAATGTCCCCTCGTAATAAATAATAAAAAAATCGGCACGGCATGTCCCCTCGTACGATAAATAATAAACACTCGGCACGGAATGTCCCCTCGTGCAATAAATAATAAACAATCGGCATGACATGTCCCCTCGTGCGATAAATAATATAAAAACAACAATATAATGTGAAAAATAACAATAAATATTCTCAAGCGTACAAAAATACTCAATAAAATTCTATCGTCCCGGCAAGGGACTCAGCTATAACCAAACTCGCTCAAAAATATAATTTCAACAGCGAAAGCCTCAACTGAACAAATAATTCGATAACTTCCCACGTCATGGTACAACATCAATGTATCACTTCTAAATCACCAATTACTCATAGTACAAAGAATATTGAGAACACGGTATGATTCATCATAATTGACCCACGGGCATGCTTGACCACAACATATAGGTACTCGTCACCTCACCTATACGTTGGACATGAATTACACATAGCAATTAAGACTCTATACATATTCCCTCAAGCTAAGGTTAGGCCAAACACTTACCTCGGCTCCAAAAATGCAAGTCAAGCCTCAATCACATCCTTGCCTCTCGAATCCAACTCCGAAACGATAGTATCTTGACATAATTGACTTATTAACATCAATAATTACTCAATAAACCAATTCCATAGCCTAATTATGCATTTTCTATCATTCTTCCAAAAATACCAAAATCCGACCTCGGGCTTGCTTGGTCCAAACTCGAGGTTCGGACAAAAACCTGATCACCCATTCCCCCACGAGCCCAAATATATAGTTTGTTTTGAAACTAGACCCCAAAATGAGGTTTAATTTCCCAAAATTCTCAAAACCCTAGCTCTACCCAAAACCCCTAATTTCTACTTTGATTTCGTGATTTTAGGCCTAGATTCTAGGGTGAAATCTTGTAAAAAGAAGTTAAGGAGTAAATAAAATGAGTTAGAAATCGCTTACTAATGTTTTGGAGAAGAAAGAGTGTTTGGAAAATCGCCTCTTATGTTTTTAGGGCTTTGAAAAATGAAAATAACTGAAATTTCCGTCTATTTATGCCCCTCTTAGGTCTCCCACCACGGTCAGCGAAAAATGAACCGCGACCGCGCTAGAAAGGACCAAGAAAAGCTGAAGAAAACCAAGAAAAATGACTGCAGTGACATGCTTTAGTATTTGGACCATAACTTTCTCTACAGATGTCCAAATTTCGATTTCGTTACCTTTCTAGAAACCAGACACGAAGGGATACAACCTTCGGTTTTGAATCATCTCAAAATTCTTTTTAGCTCAAAATATATAAGCCTCCGAAATTAGACCAGTGACCCAGCCCCTCAACCGCGGACCGTGGCCTCGAAGCCCCCCTCAGGTCCCCCCACCGCGGTCAGCGAAAAATGGACCGCGGACCTTGGTGGTGGGTTCAGAGAATTGACCCCTCGGACCTGCAACAACTATATTTTAGCCTAAGGACATCCCGGGACCTACCCGCGACCCACTCGAGCCCTCGGAACTTCAAACCGAGCGTTCCAACAAGTCCCAAATCATCCCACGAACTTATTCGAGTAATGAAACCACCAAAATACATCAAAAACAATGAATTGAACTTCAAAATCAATAGAATTTTCTCAATCTTCATAAACTATCAGATTTTCCATTTTTGATCCGAAACACGTCAAACCAAGTTAGTTTTACACCAAATTTTGCAGATAGCTCATATAACACAATTAAACCTGTTCCGGGCTCCGAAACCATGATACGGGCTCGGTAACACAGGTTTCTTTAAAAATTCATTTCTCATACTTGGGACCTCGAAATTCGAATCAGGGCATACGCCCAAGTCCCATATTTCCCTACGGACCCTCCGGGACTGTCAAATCACGGGTCCGGGTCTGTTTACCAAAATTGTTGACCAAAGTCAACTTTAATCAATTAATTATTATAAATTTCAACTTTTCATCAAGTTTTCACATAAAAGCTTCCCATCTACATGCCCGGGTTGCGCACGCGTATCAAGGAGAGATTAATGGAGGCTTTTGGGGCCTCGAAATACAGATTTAGCTAAATTAATAAAGAATGACCTTTTGGGTCATCACACTGAGGGGCTCGCGGTGATTTCGGATGGTCATCGAGAGGTTTGGACTTGGAAAATGCAGGAAAGTTGCTACTGGTTCAGGTTATCTGGTGTGGCCGCACCTACGGACAGGGAGCCGCAGGTGCGACAATCGCAGGTACGGTGGGCTTGCGTAAATGCAGAAAGGGAGGCCTAGCCTGGGAGCGCAGATGTGGTCTTTTGGTCGCACCTGCGAGCCCGCAAGTACGAGAAATTGATCGCAGATGCGGTAATCGTTGGGTAGAAAGTATAAAACGTTGCCTTCGTGAATATTCACTCATTCTTCATCATTTTTGGACGGGTTTGGAGCTTAGGGCACTAAATGTCAAGAAAAATCGAAGGTTATCAACTGGGTAAATTACTTAGGCTTCATTTCTTGTGTTTGTGATGATTTTTCTACTGTTTGATCATGATATTGGTGGAAATTAAGGGAGAAATTTGGGGGATTAGGGCTTGAAATTGGAGAGCTTAATGTGAGGATTTGAGGGGCCATTTGTCGTCGGATTTTGATGTATTTGGTATGTATGGACTCGTGAGAGTATAAAGATTCAAGTTTTGCAATTTTGATCGAATTCCGAGACATGGGCCTAGGGGTCGGGTTTTGCCAATTTCGGGATTTTTGATGAAATTTTATTATTTTCGCGTGGGTTTTGTTCCTATAGTGTATATTGATGATATAAATCTGATTTTTAATAGATTCGGGGAAATTTGAGGCCGAGTCGAGCGGAAAGGGTATCGCGGAGTAGATTTTCATCCAGTTTAAGGTAAGTAACGTTCCCAACTTAATTTTGAGGGTTTGAAACCCCGAACGATATGTTATATGATTGTAATTGAGGTGACGTACTGGCCAAGTGATGGGCGTGAGGGCGTGCACCGTGAGTATGGTAACCTAGATTCATTCCATTTCTTTGTTAGTGACTCTCTTGTTTATATCCGCACTAGTGCCAATGTGATTAAATGCAAACCTGCTAGAAATCATGTTAAGGCTTCACGACGATACTAGTGAGACCCGAGAGGTCGCTTATTACTGTTATTTCATGTATTTCATTGATGTTATACACTTAGTCCTGTTATGGCATATCATATCATGTCTAAGTCTCGGCAATTGTTGTTTTACACATTTTATCATTGATTCGGGCTAGTTCATGCATTGTAAACCCGTGTTAGCGAGACTGGAGAGTGATGACTGAGTGGGGTCGAGAGACTGATATTGAATGATAGTTATGGGATCAGGCTTCACGCCGCAGTGATGTGCCGGAGAATTTCAGCACATTTAATACCAAATTTCTTAGATTTTAGCTTGTTTTTTAATGCATTTATCTTTTATAATGGAATTTCGATGTTTTGCATTGCATGAGGTTTGAAACTCAAGAACATGTAAAAGAGATCAACAAGCTTAAAAAGATAAGAAAAAGACAAGATGCGATCACATAATCAACAAGGGGGGATCGCATATCTACTATGCGGACCGCATAATGCGACAGGAATGCGGTCGCATAGTTGGCCTGGAAGAGCAATTTTGTCCGTTTTTTACACCGAATTTTAGCCCACTATAAATAGATTTATTGGGGTTTTGTGGGTCATGCTTGTCTGGTTTTTGAGCTACAATACACTCATTGAATATTCCTCTCTTTAGGAAGCTTTAGAAGTGAAGATTCTTATATTTTGTAAGCTTTATGACATTTATTGCTCTTATTTCCTTGTCTTTAAGCATGAGTAGCTAGCTTTAAATACTAAGGTTGTGGACCCTAATTGGGTGTTATGTTATTGGGTATTTTACATTGAATATATATATATATATATAATGGTCGGTTGATATTTATTTACTTCTCATTCTTCATTTATTGTTGGTGGTTGCAAAAATTAACAAGTGCCACTAAATTCTTTCTTTACTTGGAAAAGTGAGTTAGGATTGGTAGGAGTAAATATAAAAGACTCAAGGATTTAAACCTTGTTTAATAGAATCACTTAGTAATAAGTGGGTTTTATTTAGCATTAGTTGATTATTCTTCATTGCAACTGTTGGCCCATGTCACTGAATGGGTTTTGAAGATTGACAAAAGGTGACAAGTTGAACCAGGTCCATCATAGCATACACATCTGAATAAAGCAGTTGGTACAAGAATCGTACAAGTCTAGGAGATATCAGTGATTGCTGAGTATCAAAGAACTAGAGAATGTGTCCTAATACAAAAAGGTTGAAAACTGATAGAGATGACAGAAGTTGATTTCAGCTAGGACAGAAATAGAGGAAGAAAGTTGAGTTACTATCAAACTCGTTTACCAAAGAAGAGTTGGATCAGAATTGAATCATGGACTCAACAAAGGGGATCTATAAATAATCAATGTATTACTGCTGAAAGAGGTGACGCACAAGTACTAAAGTGAATCTAGATCTGAAGCAAAAGTTCCAGAGATATTTTTGCAAGCAGAATTGTTGTGCGATACAAAGGCTACAGTTCAACTAGAAGAAACAGTTCCATTGTTTGTGTATCGAGTCTAGATGATTGTAGTAGGAGTTTTAACATTGTATCTTTTCAGCTTACGTAGAAGCAATTGTAATAGGTACAAATTGATCAAGTTAGAGTTAGCTTGAAATATGTAGAAATTAGCTAGAGGCTAGTTGATACAAAGAGGATTAGAGTTAGTCCTAAGATTACAAAAGAGTTTATTTTGTAAGTCCGTTTTGGCTCAGAGTTTTAGTGAAGATTTTGAGCAAATCCTATTGAGGAGTAGGTCGTGATTTTTTCACCTTTTGAGCCAGTTGTTTTCCACGTAAAAATCCATGTGTCTTTACTATTACTGCTTTATTATTCCGCAAACAATAGTAAGTATTATACTAAGAAGAACCAGGTTCTTCTTATTAGATAGCACTCGCAAATTGGGTACTGCACAATTAACGTGTAATATTGTGTATTATTGAAGTCTAAAACATCAATTGGTATCAGAGCAGGTTATCCTTGAAGATGCTAACACCTAGGAAAAGATCAAGATGAGTGCACCACCTGGGAACTGGGAAGGTCAATCAACTGCAAGACCTCCACTCTTCAATGGCCAGTACTATTCTTGGTGGAAGAATAGAATGAAGGATCACCTTATTGGAGAGGACTATGAACTATGGGACATAGTCACTGATGGACCACTTGCAACAATGAAGAAAACTGCTGAAGGAGTAGATGTGCCTAAGACTAGGGCTGACTGCACAGCTGAGGATCTGAAGAAATGGGAGAAGAATGCCAAGGCCAAGAAGTGGCTAGTGTGTGGACTAGGCCCAAATGAGTACGGCAGAATCCAAAGCTGCACCACTGCCAAGGAAATCTAGGATACTCTACAAGTGGCTCATGAAGGAACAACTCAAGTGAAGAGGTCTAGAGGTACATTGCTATACTCTCAGTATGAAAACTTCACTATGAAGGAAGGAGAAACAATTCAGGAGATGTACACAAGGTTCACAACCTTGACTAATGAACTCAAGTCTCTTGGAAGAGTCATCCTTGAAGAAGACAAGGTTGAGAAGATTTTGACAAGGGTTCTGCCTATCTCCTGGGAAAGCAAGATAACTGCCATCCAGGAATCCAAAAATATGGCAACCCTTAGACTAGATGAGTTGATTGGCAACCTTACTGCTTATGAACTCAGAAGGCAGACCATGAAAATGGATGCCCCAAAGAAGGAAAGAAGCCTAGCACTAAGGATCACAGAGGGAGAAGATCTGGAGGATGATGAGATGGACATGATCACTAAAGAATTCAGAAACTTTCTCATGAGGAAGAAAGGCATCTCTAGAGGAGGAAACTTCAACAAGGCAAAGGCTCCTGAAAGGCCAGCTAATGAGGGATGCTACAAGTGTGAAAACACTGATCATCTCATCAAGAACTGCCCCCAGTGGGAAGTAGAATGGAGGAAGGAGAGATATGAAAGAAAGAACAGGAAGAAGGAACTGGTCCAACCCAAGAAAACTATCACAAAGGCTATTGTTGCTGCTTGGGGGGAAGTTTAGATGAAGAATCAGAAGATGGTGAGACAGAAGATCAAGCTCTCATAAAAATTGGAGAATATGATGAGGAGACTTATGAAGAACCACAGGTAAGTATCTCACATCTTAAAACAAAAATAAAGTTTCTATCTAAGGAGAAACTCTCTGAGTTGCTACTTGACTTCATTGATGATTACGAGGAGACAACTAAAGAGAAAGGTCAACTATCTTAAGAGTGTGCAATGCTGAGAGCAAAATGCATGGACCTGGAAATAAGGGTCAGTGAATCTGAAAAGAAAAACACTGTCTTGATGAACCAGGTTCAACCACTCGAAACTGAGATTCTAGAACTAAAATCTGAAAATTTAAAGTTAAGACTAGGATCCAGTAAAGGGGTAGTTGATCACTCTCATGCTAAGTTAGAAGAAGACTTAGGTAAACTGAAAGATAAAATGTATGCCAAAGATGAGCAGATAAGATCTCTTAAAGAAGAACTTGGCAAAGTCAAACATGAATTTGATAGAACACGTAAGTGGAATAAGTCTTCTGATGCTTTAATATGGCTCCAAGAGAATCATAGTAGCAACCGGAGAGGGCTTGGTTTTGGGAGTCAATTGCCTTAGTGGGATCCCAAAAGCAAGTATCTCACTGTCCCTGAAAATAAAATTTGCACCCATTGTGGGAAGACTGGCCACTCAAAATATGAGTGTTCTGCAAAATAAAAGGCCAGTCAGAAAAATGAAAGATTCATTAAAAAGAAAAACTGGCCACCAAACTGGGCCAGAAAAAATCTGATTCATCCATTCTCTCATGGAAAAGGACCCAAACTAGTTTGGGTTCTTAA
>ML295236.1:0-29479 GCA_005239495.1 Nicotiana undulata
AACAAATTTAATATATATATATATATATAACAAGCCTTTACGAAGTTTCGCCAAAACTAGCCAATTCCTAGAATAGTGGAGTCACAACTCACGGACTGTCTAAGAGTAATACACATAAAACGTCTAAAAGAAATAAGTACACCCGGTTCTGAATCAACTAGAACAGAAATACAAGGAAAATAGGAGGGGACGCCAAGTCTTGAGGATGCCAACATGACTACCTCGGTATCTCCTAGTGGACTGAAGGAAGCCTCCTAGCTCTAATGTCCACAGGGTCCTGTACCGGGATCTGCACAATAAAAGATGTGCAGGTGTAGTATCAGTACAACCGACCTCGTGTCACGATCCAAATTTCCCTCCGTTGGATATCGTGATGGCACCTAGTCTTAGGGACTAGGTAAGCCTAACAGTTAGTGAATAACAACAATAATAAAAGGAAACTAACGGTCTCGATATAGAAATCTTGACAGAATTTACAATGTTATCCCAAAACCCAGTAATACAAGTCATAAGCTATACGAATTTACTCTAAAATCTCTAATTACCCCTGTTCGGAATGAATACAATAGGGTATGAATAATAAATACAAGAAGGTGACTCTGAAGCCTGCGAACGCAGCAGCAGGTTACCTTGAGTCTCATCGTCAATGATTCGCGCAGCTACTAACATTAATTACCTGGATCTGCACACAAAAATGCGCAGAAATGTAGTATGAGCACACCACAGCGGTGCCCAGTAAGTATCAAGACTAACCTCGATGAAGTAGTGACGAGGACTAGTCGAGACACCACTGGTCTAATAAATTAAACAGGCAACAATATTAAAATGACAGGACATAATATCTATCTAAAGGTTTTACGATACAGTTAACAACATGTCAATAAAATGCGGAAGGAATTACCAAAAACTAATCAACGGAACAACATAATAATACCAGAAGAATGGACTCAAAAATACAAGCCAAAACAGAAAACCACCACACAATAAACACACCGGCAACTCAGCACTACGTCAACTTGTCCACATCAGACTTTAACCAATAAACCCAATAAATTGATGAAAACTTTTAAATCCGCAGTTTATATTGAAAGCTTTGAAGATATAATCATTTCAGTATAGAATAATCCTCCTTGAAACATACTTTTTCCGAATGTATATATATATATATATATATATATATATATATACATTCGGAAAAAGTATGTTTCAAGGAGGATTATTCTATACTGAAATGATTATATCTTCAAAGCTTTCAATATAAACTGCGGATTTAAAAGTTTTCATCAATTTATTGGGTTTATTGGTTAAAGTCTGATGTGGACAAGTTGACGTAGTGCTGAGTTGCCGGTGTGTTTATTGTGTGGTGGTTTTCTGTTTTGGCTTGTATTTTTGAGTCCATTCTTCTGGTATTATTATGTTGTTCCGTTGATTAGTTTTTGGTAATTCCTTCCGCATTTTATTGACATGTTGTTAACTGTATCGTAAAACCTTTAGATAGATATTATGTCCTGTCATTTTAATATTGTTGCNGAATGACTTTCAAATATCATTTTTCGCAAGACAAATTCCTTTCAAATATACTTTTGAAATATAACTTTTCGATCATAATCTCCTCAAGATAAACCTACTGGAACTCAGTCCGTAACTCAGAATTTGTCATGTAGTACAGGGGGAAAGCTCCCGGAATACATCTGTAGTCCCAATTTAAATATGCAATGCAGTATAGGGGGAAAGCTCCCGGAATACATCTGTAGTCCCAATTTAAATATGCAATGCAGTATAGGGGGAAAGCTCCCGGAATCTCGTATGTAGTCCCAATTTAAATATGCAATGCAATACAAAGGGAAAGCTCCCGGAATCTCGTCTGTAGTCCCAATTTAAATATCCAATGCAGTACAGGGGGAAAGCTCCCGGAATCTTGTCCGTAGTCCCAATTTAAATATGAAATGCAGCCACTGAGAGAAACAACTAGAATGCGACAGAAACATCATACATTGCCACAACAGGCGCAAAAGCAACAAAGACAGAATGCAAGGTGCGATGAGCAAATCAATACAAAGACTTAAATCACAAGAATGGTAAAAACTCACTAATAAGAAGTAGCCACTGAAAGGAATGCCAAGCAAAAAGAGAGACAACATAACGAGGGGAAAACAAGGCCAATATAGCAACGATCCTATATATTCAAGTTCACAACCAAAGAAACCAAATCATCCCGGCAAGGGAAGCAACTATAACCAATCTCACTTAGACAATTAGCTTCACATAATAAACTCAGCTTGAACAATGCTCAGTGATAGGCAACACCAAGGAAATACAATCAACATGAACGATTATCGACTAAACCTAAGTAGCACTTAAGGAAAATCATAGAAATCACAATGTACGACTCACGGGCATGCTTGACACCAACGTATAGATATTCCAATTACTCCTAAACAATTATAGGGCGAGATTATACTAGTTTTAGTCAAATAGGCAGTGTATGAAGGAAGGTATCGCATAACGGTAGGAAAGGAAATGTCTTCATTTAAGTCAATTAAGATCAAATAAGAAACAAAGGAACACTAAGCAGGTAATTTCTAATTTGAGCAGGAAGAGATGACACTAGCAATTAGGAACTCAGATATGTCAATTACAATTCATACACGGGGAATATAAGGACCTAAAAATCCTAAAAGGGCAACCTATTTTCAAATAAGTCCGAGTACGCACTCGTCACCTCGCGTACGCGGGCTACAATCAACATAGAAGACTCAATCCCTAGTTCCCCCACACAAGGTTAGGCAAGATACTTACCTCAAAGACGGCAACCGGATACTCAAAAGTGAACTTCTCGGGCGGAACGACCTCCAGACGGCTCAAAATCAACTAAAACAACTTCGAAATACATATAAACGTATAAGGAACTATTCCGAACAACAAAGTTTCAATCTTTACAAAATTATAAAAATCGACCCAAAAGTCGACCCTCGGGCCCACACCTCGTAACCCGACAAATTTTACAAAATCCGATTACCCATTCCGATACGAGTTTACCCATACTAAATTTATCCAATTCCGATATCGTTTGGTCATTCAAATCATGAATTTTCATTTTAGAAGTTTTCTTTCAAAACCCACAACTTCCCCAACCCAAACACAAATTAAATGAAAAACACAAGGACTAATTCCTGAAATATAATTAATTCTAGTGTAAGAACACTTACCTATTCGATTTGTGTGAAAACCCCTTCAAAAATCACCAAGAACGAGCTCTAGAAATCAAAATGTGTTAAAAATGGTGAAACCCCAATTTTTGGAATATAATATGTCTGCCAAGTTATTTGTGCATTGCGATCGCGGACATAAAGGTGCGATCGCATAAATGAAGGAATGGTTTTGTTTAGTTGTGCTACGCGATTGCACTCAGAGTAATGCGATCGCATAAGGAAAGGATGCTGGGCTTGGGGCTGTACTATGCGGTCGCAAGGGGAAGGGGTGCGATCGCATTTAAGAGAAATATTGGCCTCCGCGATCGCGTTCGAATAATGGCGATCGCTTAGAAGAAGGATGGGAATTTCCATTTTACACTGTGCGATCGCGACTAAGCCTATGAGATCACATAGAAGAGGGAAACAACAGACTCATAACAGCAGTGGAAAATGAGGAAAAAGCGATCTGACACCTATCTGAAACACACCCGAGGCCCCGGAACCCCGTCCAACCACATACACAAGTCATATAACCTAAAATGGACTCGCTCGAGGTTTCAAAACACATAAAATAACACTAAAACGACGAATCAACCCGAAAATCAAACTTATAATTTTTCAAGACTTCAAATTCCAAAACTCACGTCGAAACCTATCAATTCAACCCGGAATGACGTGAAATTTTGCAGACAAATCATAAATGATACAAAGGACCTACAACCATTCTCGGAATTCCATTATGAGCCAGATATCAAAATTTCACCTATCGGCCGGAATCGCCGAAATTCTAACTTTTGCTAACTTACCTCAAATCACTCTACGGACCTCCAAAACCAATTCCGGACACGCGCCTAAGTCTGAAATCATCATACGAATCTGTTGACATTAACCAAAACTCATTCTGAGGCCGTTTACACAAAAGTCAAACCTCTTGTCAACTTTCATCACTTAAGCTTCCAAAACTGAAATGTTTCTCCCAATTCGACTCCAGATTATCCGGTAACTGAATCTAACCACGCACACAGGTCGATATACACAATGTGGAGTTGTTTATGACCTTATACCACCGAACGAAGATTAAATTTCCGAAACGACAGGTCGGGTCGTTACACCGCATGTACGGAGTAAGTGTTCATCCTAACCTCGACGAAGTATTGACGAGGCTAGGACACGACAACTAAGACTACCTGTGAAATTTAATAACAATCGGAAAAATAATAACACAGGAATAATTAGTTAAGCACAAGGGAAAAGGGGAACTTGCTGAGGGAAAGAAATATCAAATAACAAGAATAACGGAATAAAACAACAGTTCAAATATCGAAATAACAACGGGAAATAACAACACAGAGCAAGCAGTGCCCGACATCACCATTCTTGCTTTTACTCCCATCCTTACAAAATAATAAATGCAATTGCACGGCATCACCCTTCGTGCTTTTACTCTCATCCTCACAATAATAAATAGAAACGGCACGACATCACCCTTCGTGCTTTTACACTCTTCCTCACAAAATCAATACACGACATCACCCTTCGTGCTTTACACTCTTCCTCACCCAAACAATATCAATAACAGAAGTTTGGCAAGGAAGAAATCAACAATATAAAACATAACAATAAATCAAAACATCCCGTCAAGGGAACAACAGTAGAAATATCATCGTCCCGGCAAGGGACACAACTCTAACAATCTTACTCAAGTACATACCTTTATAGAATATTCCTCAACCGAAACTCATACTCAACAATATTTATTACAGAGAACTTCCACCGAATAAAAAACCACCAAAGTGAAATTTAATCCATAACACAGTAAATATCAATGAAAATCACATAATTCATCATATTCGACTCACGGGAATTGCTTGAAACCAACATATAGGTACTCGCCACCTCACCTATACGTTGAACATGGTATAAAAACATAGAAAATAAGACTCAACACCTATTCCCTCAAGCTAAGATTAGGCCAAACACTTACCTCGACTTCCACTACCAAAATCAAGCCTCAATCACCGCTTTTCCTTTTGAACTCGACTCCAAATCGATTGTATCTAGACATAATTGACTCAATAACATCAATAAATGCTAAATAATTCAATTCCAACACTTAATTATAGATTTTCTAACATTCTTCCCAAGAAGTCAAAAATCGACCCCAGGCCCGCTTGGTCAAACCACGAGGTTCGGACCAAAATGTCACGACCCAATTTCGGGCAGTGATTGCGCCTGTCGTGAAACCAGGACAACCACCTATTGTAACTAATCCTGAACCGTTTGTTAAGTAAAATACCATTTTTCAACTGCCTGAAGTTAAATATAATCAAGATCTGTATTTAAAAGAAGCTTACAAACCAAAAACCCAAAATCTACAACTCCCGGATCCGGTGTCACACAGTCATGAGCTGCTATATATAATACAATCCGAAAAGAAATGACCAACATAGTCTAAAAGTAAATACGACAGATGTAAGGGAAAGAGATGACGAGATCAAGGTCGCCAGCTGCTACCTCGTCAACTCTGATGAAAATGTTGCTGCTCACTGTCCAAAGCTGAATCTCGGTGTACCTGGATCTGCACACAAGGTGCAGGGGGTAACGTGAGTACACCAACTCAGTAGTAACGAATATATAACTTGGACATGACAGTAATATATCAGAAAATAAACAAGATGCATCAATTTATGTCTGTAGCCTGCATGCCCGCATGAATGCATAAAGAATAAAGAATGATGTGTACTCAGTAATCAAACTCTCACAAGGTGGTCCACTCAGTACTAGAATCTGGCCTTCCGGCCCAGGTAAAATCCATCCCGGATATTACATAACACAAGTGACACGGTCACCCAGTACTGAGGAAAAAGGTCGATCCAGCCCCACGGAGAAGATCCATCTCCGGAACATAAGCCCCACGGAGAAGGTCTATCTCCGGAACATATCATTCGGACAAGATCCATGTCCAGGGACGATCCATCCCTCAATATATGTGCGCTCACTGGGGCTGTAAAGACTCCGGAGGGGCTCCTATAAGCCCAAGCGCTATATCAAGCCAACGAAGGCATGATTCAATGATCGTTGTGGTGTGCAGTCCAATCTCATAACTGTCTCAATACCAGGCTCTTGGCCTTACTTAGCCAATACCTTTTCCAGTCTCACTCATATGGCTCACATATGTATAAAGTAGCCCAAAAAATGATAAACATGTATGTAATTAACAATTTCTGAGACTAAGGCATGAAAATATACTACAACAGGACTGAGTACATGGAAACAATAATCATAAACAGAGACAACAATAATCACCGTTCCGGTCTGAACATATCGTCGTAAATCCTTAACATTTATACTTAGCTTGATTCTATTACGTTTAAAGTAAACGCAACCTTCACAGTACTAATATCAACCTGAGATAACCATTAGGCAGTGACGTGGGATGAGCCAGGCTACAAATATCTGGTGTACGCTCGCATGCCCGTCACTTGGCAAGTGCGTCACCTTAATTAACATAAAATAACAGACAGATTGGGGTTTCGAACCCTTAGTTCCAAGTTTGGAAGCGTTACTTACCTCAAAACCGGCTAACACACTACTCCGCAGTGCCCTTGCCTCTAAATTCGGCCTTCGAGTGCTCCAAATCTACCAATAATTAGATGAATATCGTCATAATCTGCTAAGGAACTAATCCCAATTGAAATTTATCAAGAATACTCAAAAGTCCCGAAATCGGTCAAACCCGACCCCCAGACCCACATCTCGGAATCCGAAAAAATTTACAAAATTGAAATCCTTATCTTCCCCCGAGTCTACTCATATAGAATTTACCAAAATCCGATCCCAAATACTCCTTCAAATCATCTCAAGACTTTCCCAACTTTTCTTCCCATTTTCCCCATATTTCTACTTTGATTCAACAAATTTCATGGTAATAATCAATACTAGTTCGTCAAATTAGACCAAAAGTGATTAAGGAACACTTACCACAAGGCTCCCACCGAAAAGCTCTGCAAAATCTCCCTTCTCCCGAGCTCTCTAATGGAGTTTTGAAAAATGGCTAAAAACCCTCGTTTTGAAACTTAACTTAAACTTTCTGCCCAGGCTTTCCGCACCTGCGGTCCCGCACCTGCGCTCAGGGGGACCGCACGTGCGGAAAATCCCAAGGACCTCAACTTCCGCACCTGTAATCGACCTCCCGCACCTGCGGCCTCGCAGGTGCGGCAATTACCTCACACTTGCAGCCTCGCAGGTGCGACAAATTCCTCGCACTTGCGGACCACTCCCCACTCAGCCAAATATCGTACATGCGGAGCCCTGTCCGCTCCTGCGGAACCGCACTTGCGGCTCCCCTTCCGCAGGTGCGAAAACACCAGCACCAGCAGCTGAAGCTGCATTTTACCAAGTCCAAAATCACTACTCACCATCCGAAATAAATCCCGAGCCCCTCGGGACCCCGACCAAATATACCAATCCATCCTAAATTATCATTTGAACTTAGTCGGGCCTTCGGAACACCAAAAACAACATCAAAACTCCAAAAACTCACCGAATTCAAGCCTATGAACTTTGACATTTCTAAATTCCACCAACGATGCCATAACTATCCAAAATAACTCCGATTGACCTGAAATTTTGCAGACATAACCAAAATGACATTACGAACCAGCCCCAACTGTCGGAATTCCATTATGACCCCGATATCCTAGTTTCCACTGCCGATCGGAAAATCGCCAAAAACTAACCTTCGCCAATTCAAGCCTAATTCTACACCGGACATCACAAACATATTCCGAACACACTCCTAAGTCCCAAATCACCTAACGAAGCTATCTGAGCCATAAAATCTGTATTCCGAGGTCATTTACCAATAAGTCAACTCCGGGTTAACTTTTCCCACTCTAAGGCTACTTTTAGAGACTAAGTGACTCAATTCCTTCTATAACCACCCCAAACCCGAGCTAACCAATTCTAACTCATCATGGACAGTCTAACGAATCTACAACAAGGCAGAAACAGAGAAAATAATGCATGTTCTTCGTAGCGACTCTCCGGGTCGTTACATTCTCCCCCTCTTAAACAAACATTCGTCCTCGAACGGGTCTAGAAACATACCTGAAGTCTCAAACAAGTGAGGATATCTTCTCTGCATCTCCCGATTGGTCTCCCAAGTGGCCTCGTCTACTAGCTGACCTCTCCACTACACCTTCACTAAAACTATCTCCTTTGATCACAACTTCCTGACCTCGCGAGCCAAAATAGCCACTGGCTCCACCTCATAACACATATCACCCTCGAGCTGAACTGTACTGAAGTCTAAGACATGAGACGGGTCACCAACGTACTTCCGGAGTATCGACACATGGAATACCGGATGCACACTCGATAACCCGGGCAGCAAGGCAAGTCTGTAAGCCACCTCTCCAACCTTCTGAAGCACCTCAAACAGACCAATGAACCGGGGACTAAGCTTTCCCCTCTTCCCGAACCTCATAACACCCTTCATGGGTGACACCTTCAGCAGAACCTTATCACCCTCCATGAAAGACACATCCCCTTCCGGTCCGCATAGCTCTTCTGCCTAGACTGAGCCATGCGAAGTCGCTTCTGGATCAACTTCACCCTCTCCAATGCATCCTGAACCAAATCCGGGCCTAACAACCTAGCCTCACCGGGCTCAAACCAACCGGAGATCTACACCTCCTACCATATAAAGCCTCATATGGCGCCATTTGAATACTAGACTGGTAGCTGTTATTATATGCAAACTCTGCTAGAGGCAGAAACTGCTCCCACGAGCCACCAAAATCAATCACACAGGCACGCAACTTGTCCTCCAAGATCTGAATAGTCCTCTCTGACTGCCCATCAGTCTGAGGATGAAATGATTTGCTAAACTCTACCTGCGTACCCATACCTCTCTGCATAGCCCTCCAAAATTGAGATGTGAACTGAGTACCCCTGTCAGAAATGATAGAAACTGGGACTCCATGCAATCGAACAATCTCCATTATGTAAATACCAGCTAGCCTCTCTGAAGTATAAGTAGTACTGACGGGAATGAAGTGCGTCGACTTGGTCAGTCGATCCACAATGAGCCAAATAGCATCAGATCCCTTCGGAGTCCGTGGAAGCCCAACTACAAAGTCCATGGTGATCCGCTCCCACTTTCGGAATAACCATCTCCTAAAGCAATCCACCTGGTCTCTGGTGCTCATACTTGACTTGCTGGCATTTGAGACACCGTGCTACATACTCAAAAATATCCCTCTTCATCCCCTTCCACCAATACTGCTGCCTCAAATCTTGATACATCTTCGCGGCACCCGGATGAATGGAGTACCGCGAGATATGGTCCTCTGCTAATATCATCTCTCTAAGGCCATCGACATCAGGCACACAAATACGACTCTGCATCCTTAAACCCCGTCATCACCAATAGTCACATCCCTCGCATCACCTCGATGAACCCTGTCCTGAAGAACCAACAAGTGCCGGTCATCGTACTGGCGTGCTCTAATTTGATCATAGAAAGGAGATTAGGAAGCCATGCTAGCTACTACCCGTGGAGGCTCTGACAAATCTAATATCACAAGCTGCCCTTCTAGGGCCTGAACATCACGTGCCAAGGGTCGCTCAGCTGCTGAAAGATAGGCCAAACTCCCCAAACTCCCTGCTCGGCGACTCAGGGCATCGACCACTACATTGGCCTTCCCCCGATGATATAAAATAGTGAGGTAATAATCCTTAAGAAGCTCCAACCATCTTCTCTGACGTAGATTCAAATCCTTCTGCTTCAGCAAATACTGCAAGCTATGATGGTCCGTAAAAATCTCACACTGTACCCCATACAAATAATGACGCCAAATCTTCAAAGCATGAACAATGGCAGCNTAGATTCAAATCCTTCTGCTTCAGCAGATACTGCAAGCTACGATGGCCAGCAAAAATCTCACACTGTACCCCATACAAATAATGGCGCCAAATCTTCAAAGCATGAACAATGGCATCTAGCTCAAGATCGTGCACTAGATAATTCTTCTCGTGCACCTTCAACTGTCTGGACGTGTAGGCAATCACTCTACCGTCCTGCATCAAAACCGCTCCCAAGACAACTCTGGAAGCATCACAATAGACTGTGTAAGAACCCAAACCATTAGGCAATACCAATACCAGAGCTGTAGTCAATGCTGACTTGAGCTTCTGAAATCTCTCCTCACACTCGTCGGACCATCTAAATGGAGCACCCTTCTGGGTCAATCTGGTCAGTGGTGAAAAATAGAAGAAAATCCCTCCACAAAGCGATGGTAATAGCCCGCCAACCCAAGGAAACTCCTAATCTCTGTAGCTGAGGACGGTCTGGGCCAACTCTGCACCACCTCAATCTTCTTCGGATCCACCTGAATACCCTCACTAGACACCATGTGCCCCAAGAAGGCTACCGAACCAAGCCAAAACTCACACTTGGAGAACTTTGCATAAATCTTCTCCTCTCTCAACCTCTGCAACATAAACCTCAAATGCTGAGCGTGCTCCTCTTGGATACGAGAATACACCAGGATGTCATCAATGAACACAATGACGAATGAATCAAGGTAAGGCTGAAACACGATGTTCATCAAATGCATGAACGCGACTGGGGCATTGGTCAGTGCAAATGACATAACCAAAAACCGTAATGACCATATCTGGTCCTGAAAGCAGTCTTCGGAATATCAAAATCCCGAATCTTCAGCTGATGGTACCCAGACCTCAAGTCAATCTTGGAGAACACCCTAGCTCCCTGAAGATGATAAAACAAGTCATCAATACGAGGCAAAGGATACTGGTTCTTCACCGTAACCTTGTTCAGCTGCCTATAGTCGATACACATACGCATAGACCCATCCTTCTTTTTCACGAACGACATCGGTGCACACTAGCCCGAATGAACCCCTTATCTAGGAGTTCCTGAAACTGCTATTTCAATTATTTCAACTCTCTTGGGTCCATGCGGTACGGTGGGATAGAGATAAGATGGGTGTCTGGTATCAGGTCAATACCAAAATCGATGTCCCTGTCAAGTGGCATGCCTGGCAGGTCTGCAGGGAATACGTCCGGAAACTCACGGACCACAGGAAAAGAATCAATGGAAGGAGTCTCACTACTAACATCCCTCACAAAGGCCAGATAAGACTCACACCCCTTCCTAATCGTACGCTGAGCCTTCAGAAAGGAAATCACCCTGCTAGGCACATACTCCACCGAACCCTTCCACTCAACCCTCGGAAATCCGGGCATAGCTAAGGTCACAGTCTTGGCGTGACAGTCAAGAACAACCTGGCATGGAGATAGCCAATCCATGCCAAAAATCACATCGAAGTCAACCATGCTAAGCAGTAATAGATCTGCCCGGGTCTCCAAACCCCCAATAGATATAACACAAGACCGGTACACCCGGTCCACCATAACAGTATCCCCCACCGGAGTCGACACACGAACAGATGAAATCAAAGACTCACGGGGCATATCCAAGAAATGTGCAAAATATGATGAAACATATGAATACGTGGAACCAGGATCAAATAATATCGAAGCATCCTGGTGACATACTGAGATAATACCTGTAATTATTGCATCTGAAGCTATGGCATCTGGTCTGGCTGGAAGTGCATAGAAACGGGCCTGTCCCGCACCTGATCGACCTCCCCCTCTGGGTCGGCCTCTGACTGACTGGCCTCCACCCCTGGCTGCATGAGCGGGTAGTGTAGAAACTGGTGCTGAAGCTGTAGGCTAGCTCCGGTGCTGAAATGAACTACCAGAAAGGCAGGGACAATACCTCTTGATGTGACCCGGATCCCCACACTCAAATCAACTCCTCTCAACATATGACAATAGGGACTGAAGGGGACCCCTAAAACCAGAGTAGCTGATAGAAGAGCCATGTGCTGAAGAACCCTGAACTGACTGTGGCCGGGATGATCTCTAGGCTGGAAGTGCACCGAATGATGAATGGCCCGGATGAGAGCTACGAGGACCGTGTCCTGATGAAGCACCATTATATACTTGACGAGCTGGCTGAGGAGGCCTGAATGGCGAACTGGTGCCATGTAAGGGGCGCTGCATCAGCGGGTCTACGCCTCTCATAGGCCTCCAACCGAGCAAGTGAAGCTCCTGAAAACTGGAATGCGGTAAATGGAACCCCACTGGCCTCTAATATCCCTGTTGTGCGTAGAATCCTCTGACACATGTCCAAGAAGGCCTGGGCATCCTCGTCCTCTGTGCCACTGAAAGTCGGAGGCTGGAGTCTACTGAACCACTCCAACCTACGCTGCTCATCAACAGCTAAAGCTTGGACCACATAATCCTGTACCGGAGCAATCTGCTGCACTGGAGCTACCCCAAGTGTCTGAAGTCCCTGGGTGACCTGCTCAGGTGTCCGGGCAGCTGGAGTCTGAATGCCTCCCCCGGCCTGAGAAGTAGTAGCAGTAGTGGACAAAGCGACGACCTATGCCAAGCTGGTGCACACCGTCAAAATTTGAGCTAGGGTCTACTGAAGACCCGGAATCACAATGGGCACTGCTGGTGCCTAAGCCTGCCCCGCTGGAATATCAGCTAGGGGGTCTGATCCTGAACAATGGCAGGGTCCACAGGTGTTGTCCCAGCTGCTGTGCGGGCTGCACCCCTCCCTCTGCCATGGACTCGGCCTCTAGCTGGTCCTGTTGGTGTCTGATCACCACTACCGGTCTCTTTTCATAGTTAAGAATACATTTGAAAAGAGGCCGAGGACCCAATTTCGGGCCGTGATGGCGCCTGTCGTGAAACCAGGCCAGCCACCTATTGTAACTACTCCTGAACCGTTTATTAAGTAAATTACCATTTTTCAATTGCCTGAAGTTAAATATACTAAAGATCTGTATTTAAAAGAAGCTCATCAAACCAAAAACCCAAAATATACAACTCCCGGATCCGGTGTCACACAATCATGAGCTGCTAATACATAATACAATCCGAAAATAAATGACCAACATAGTTTGAAAGTAAATACGACAGGTAGAAGCGAAAGAGATGACGAGATCATGGTCGCCAAATGCTACCTCGTCAACTCTGATGAAACTGCTGCTACTCATTGTCCAGAGGTGAATCTCGGTGTACCTGGATCTGCACACAAGGTGCAGGGGGTAACGTGAGTACACCAACTCAGTAGTAACGAAACCAAACTACGGGCTGAGAGGTAGTGACGAACTAAACCTTTGATAGTTACGAACAACAGTATATAACTTGGACATGACAGTAATATATCAGAGAATAAACAAGATGCATCCATTTATGTCTGTAGCCCTACATACCCGCATGAATTCATATAGAATCAAGAATGATGTGTACTCAGTAATCAAACTCTCATACGGTGGTCCACTTAGTACTAGAATCTGGCCTTCTGGCCAAGGGAAAGTCCATTCCGGATATTACATAACACATGTGACACAGTCACCTAATACTGAGGAAAAAGGCCAATCCAGCCCCACGGAGAAAATCCATCTCCGGAACATAAGCCCCACGGAGAAAGTCCATCTCCGGAACATATCATTTGAACAAGATCCATGTCCAGGGAAGATCCATCCCTCAATATTTATGCGCTCACTGGGGGTGTAAAGACTACGGAAGGGCTCCTATAAGCCCAAGCGCTATATCAAGCCAACGAAGGCATGATTCAATGATCGCTGCGGTGTGCAATCCAATCTCATAACTGCCTCAATACCAGGCTCTCGGCCTCACTCAGTCAATACCTTTTCCAGTCTCACTCATATGGCTCACAGATGTATAAATCAGCCCAAACAATGATAAATATGCACGTAATTAACAATTTCTGAGACTGAGGCATGAAAATATACTATAACAGGACTTAGTACATGGAAACAATAATCATAAACATAGACAGCAACAATCGACCATTCCGGTCTGAACATATCGGCGTAAAGCCTTAACATTTATACTTAGCATGATTCTATTGCGTTCAAGGTAAACGCAACCTTCACAGTACCAATATTAACCTGAGATAACCATTAGGCAGTGCCGTGGGATGAGCCAGGCTACAAATATCCGGTGTACGCTCGCATTCCCGTCACTTGGCAAGTGCGTCACCTTAATTAACATCAAATATCAGACTGTTTGGGGTTTCGAACCCTCAGTTCCAAGTTTGGAAGCGTTACTTACCCCAAAACCGGCTAATATACTACTCCGCAGTACCCTTGCCTATAAATTTGGTCTCCGAGTGCTCCAAATCTACCAACAATTAGATGAATATCATTATAATATGCCAAGGAACTAATCCCAATCAAAACATAGCAAGAATACTCAAAAATCCCGAAATTGGTCAAACCTGACCCCCGGGCCCACATCTCAAAACTCAACAAAATTTACACCACAAGAATCTTTGTCCTCCCATGAGTCTATACATACCAAGAACACTCAATTCGGAATCCAAATGACCCCTCAAATCCCCATTTTAAAGCCTCTTAATCCCAAGCCCTAACTACCCATTTTCACTGATTTTTCCCCAAATTTCCCATCATTAATCCGACCTTTAATCATGCATTAACGAGTTTAGAGTCCAAAAATATTACCTCCACGAAGCACTATCGAATTCCCTCTTCAAAAACCCTTCAAAATCTTCAAACCCGGATCAAATATTGAGAAAGATGGCTAAAATTCGCGAAGGCTGGTTTTTATACTTTCTGTCGAGAGATCTCGCACCTGCGGCTTCGCAGGTGCGATGCTCTTTCCGCACCTGCAGACCACTCCCCACTCAGCCAAATCTCGCACCTGCGGATCCCAGTCCACTCCTGCGGAACCGCACCTGCGGCTCCCTTTCCTTAGGTGCGAAAACACCAGCAACATCAACCTGCAGAATCACTAAAGTCACTCCAAACTTCGCGTTAACAACCCAAAACCATCCTGATCCCCTCGGGACCCCAATCAAACATACCAACGCATCATGTATGACCATTCAAACTTAGCCGAGCCTTTGAAACACCAAAAACAACGTCAAAAATCCAAAAACTCATCGAATTCAAGCCTATGAACATTGAAATTTCTAAATTCCACCAACGATGCCGAAACTACCCAAAACATCTCCGATTGACCTAAAATTTTGCAGACATATCCAAAATGACATTACGAACCTGCCCTAACTGTCGGAATTCCATTCTGACCCCGATAGCCTATTTTCCATTGCCGACCGGAAATCGCCAAAAACTAACCTTCGCCAATTCAAGCATAATTCTACACCGGACATTACAAAAATATTTTGAACACACTCCTAAGTCCCAAATCACCTAACGAAGCTATCCGAGCCATAAAATCTGCATTCCGAGGTCGTTCCCAATAAGTCAACTCCCAGTTTACTTTTCCAATTTTAAGGCTACTTTTAGAGACTAAGTGTCTCCATTCCTCCTACAACCACTCCGAACCCGGACTAATCAACTCTAACACATCATGAACAGTCTAATCAAGCTACAACCAGGAAGAAATAGTGAAAATAATGCATGTTCTACGTAACAAGCGATCGAGTCGTTACAGTTGAGGATTTTGCCCACAGTGGCCGAGATGATATGATGGGATGCCCTCAGAGGCTTGATAATATTATGTACACCTATACCTATGCATGACATGACATTTACACGCACATACATGATGTTATAATTGTTTCAAGATTTGCAAAGTTATTTAGACTTACAGGAAGAATTCCTTATTCCATGTTTCATCTATGTCTCTTATGTACAGATTTTCATGCCTTACATACTTAGTACATTATTCGTACTGACGCCCAATTTCACAGGACCTGCATTTCATGCCCGCAGGTGCAGATTGGCAAGATGACGGTCCCCCTACTTAGGATCCTTGATCAGCGAGAGTTGGCGTGCTCTACTTGATCCGAAGCTGCTTTTGATTTTTGTACGTTATGCTAGTATACATTTATGGGTATGACGTGGCCCCGGTCCCGTCCTTGTACAATTGTGTTTTCTATTAGATGTCTGTAGACAATCATGTATAGTTGGATAGTATGTGTGTCACGACCCACATTTTCCCTCCGTTAGAATATTAACTCTTAAACAAATGCAGTAGATATCAAACAAGAACACGGAAAAGTATAATGCAAAGACAAGTGCACGGCATGTCCCCTCGTGCTAAAGTAATAAATCACTCGGCACGGAATGTCCCCTCGTGCATAACCTCACAATCACTCGACATGGAATGACCCCTCGTGCATAAATAAGTAAATAAACACTCGGCACGGAATGTCCTCTCGTGCATAACCTCACAATCACTCGGCACAGAAGGTCCCCTCGTGCATAAATAAATAAATAGACACTCGGCACGGAATGTCCCCTTGTGCATAACCTCACAATCACTCGGCACAGAATGTCCCCTCGTGCATAAATAAATAAATAGACACTTGGGACGGAATGTCCTCTCGTGCATAACCTCACAATCACTCGGCACGGAATGTCCCCTCGTGCATAAATAAATTAATAAACAACAATCGACGAAGCAAATCAACAATAGGAACCATAAATCACAACGTCCCAGCAAGGGAATCAACAATGCAAACGATATCATATTAGCACAACAATAATAGAAAACACACCATCCCGGCAAGGGAAAAACAACTATAACCAATCTCGCCTAAGAAATTAACTTTACGGAATAAAACTCAGCACAAACAAAGGCCCAGTAATAGGAAACATCAAGAAAACATCAGCAACATAAATATTTGTCGACTAGACCCAAGTAGCACATAAGATAAAAGTCATATAAATCACAAGGTAAGACTCACGGGCATGCTTGACTCCAACGAACGGATGCTCTAACTATGGCTAGACCACTATAAAGCTAGGTAATACTAATAAAGTCAATTTGGAAGTTTTAGGAAGCAAATATGGCATGAAGATAAGAGCGGTAAAATATTCAATTAAGTCAATTAAGATCAACTAGCCAACGAAGGAATCCAAAAAGCAAGTAATTCTAATTCAAGCAGAAAATAATGAGATTAACAACCAAGGATTCAAATCTAACAATTACGACTCATACACAGATAACATAATAACCTATGAATCCTAAAAGGACAATCTATTAGCAAATAAGTACGAGTACGCACTCGTCACCTCGTATACACGGACTACAATCAACAAAGAAGACTCAATCCTAAGGGGTAGTTCCCCCACACAAGGTTAGGCAAGATACTTACCTCAAAGACGATCAACCGGTACTCAAAAATGAACTTCTCGGGCGGAAAGACCTCCGGACGGCTCAAAATCAACTAAAAACATCAAAATACACATAACACGTATAAGGAATGATTCTGAATAATAAAGTTTCAATATTTACTAATTTATAAAAATCAACCCTAAAGTCGACCCCCGGTCTCGCACCTCGGAACCCGACAAATTTTACAAATTCCGATTACCCATTCCGATACGAGTTCACTCATACTATATTTATCCAATTCCGATATCATTTGGTCATTCAAAAAAAGAATTTTCATTGTTTTGAAGTTTTCTTTCAAAACCCACAATTTTCCCCAACCCAAAACATAAATTAAATGATAAAAACAAGAACTAATTCGTGAAATATATCTAATTATAGTGGAAGAACACTTACCCATTTGATTCGTGTGAAACCCTAAAAGAATCGCCCAAAACCGAGTTCTAGAAGTCAAAATATGTTAAAAATGGTGAAACCCCCGATTTTGAGAACTTATATTCTACCCAGGTATTTTGTTCATTGCGACCACGGACAAAACAATGCGATCGCATAGAAGAAAGTTGCCACTGACCAAAACATGCTACGCGATCGCGGACACAAGGATGCGATCGCATAATAGAAAAATGCTGCTGGCCAATTTGCATTGTGCGTTCGCGACAGTGAGAATGCTAACGCGTAGAAGGGGGATGTAGGCTTCCGCGATCGCGGGTGAACCTGTGCGATCGCAGTGAAGGAAAAGAAACTGGGGCCCAAGGTAACACTATGCGATCGCGATTACCTCTATGCGATCGCATAAAAGATAAGCTGGAGGGGTCAGTATAGTACTATGCGATCGCGGCTCCTCATGTGCGATCGCATAGACGAAACTTGGGCGATTCACATTCACACTATGCGATCGCAACTATGCTTATGCGATCGCAAGAAGAGGGAAAGTTGACCCGACACCCATCTGAAACACACCCGAGGCCCTCGGGACCCCGTCCAACCACACACAAAAGTCATATAACCTAACACGGACTCGCTCCAAGTTTCAAAACACATAAAACAACACTAAAACAATGAATCAAATCAAAAATCAAACTTATGAATTTTCCAAAACTTCAAATATCAACACTCGCGTCGAAACCTATCAAATCAATCCGGAATGACGTGAAATTTTGCAGACAAATCATAAATAATACAACGGGCCTAAATCCATTCTCGGAATTCCATTCCGAGCACGATATCAAAATTTCACCTATTGGCCGGAATCGCCGAATTTCTAACTTTCGCCAAATTACCTCAAATCGCCCTACGGACTTCCAAAACAAATTCCGGACACGCGCCTAAGTCCAAAATCATCATACGAAGCTGTTGACATTAACCAAAACTCATTCCGAGGTCGTTTACCCAAAAGTCAAACCTTCGCTTTACTCCCATCACTTAAGCTTCCAAAACTGAAATCTTTCTTCCAATTCGACTCTGATTTACCCGGTAACTGAATCTAACCATGCACGCAGGTCGATATACAGAATGTGAAGCTGTTTATGACTTTACACCACCGAACGAAGCTTAAATTCCCGAAACGACCGGTCGGGTCGTCACATTCTCCCCCTCTTAAAACAAACGTTCGTCCTCGAACGTGCCAAGTTTCACCTTGAACTCATCCAATCACTGATCATACACTTCTAACACATACCCGTGGGTGATCCCACGTCACCCCAACTCACATAAGCCTGATGAAACAATTAACTATAATATAGCCTTCACCTCACCACCGATAAGCCCCATACCTCACTTTCTCACCTTCTACTCATTTCTCAAAAGACTCGATTCTAAATCCATATCCGGCATTAGCCTCAACCAGCTGCATTAACCCCGGTCTACACCCATAAGGCACGACCACACATTATAGCTCATCACAAATAGGCTCAAATAGCACTTTTGATCACACTAACTGCCCGAAATTAACTCAACATTGGCAATTGACCCCACATATGGAAGAACTCTGTTTCCAAACCCCATAATACTGATAATGATGCAATGAACACGAAGACTTCATTATTAAACACCCGAATCACCAAGCCACAACCAACACCACCGGGCACACATCTCAGAAACTAAATTAAAGAAACGAATAATGAAATGACTAAATATAAAAATAGAAGCATATAAAGGATCTATCAAAAAAAAGCTCATTGGCACAACTCTCTGTCAATACTGACTTACCACAAGCAATATAACAAGGAAAAATCAAAGCATATGAACATATCACAAGGATACCATCCTGATAAAATTTCCATCGCGGTACTCAGCCCGGTCTAAAAATATCGAATCACAAATATCACGAGGACCTCACCCTCCACTCAGAATCACATACCGGAAATATATCATACCGATACAAATTTCTCCATTAACTCATCTCGATGGAATATCAAATCATATAAAGCTCACCACGAAGAACAACAAAGACTCACTTCCGGTTTCACCACTATCAAGAATGAATAAAAACAATGATAGACACGTGTTACTACTCATAGAACCTCCCAATAGGAGCAAACACAAAATAGAGTGTAAAATATGAAACTCACTCATAAATGAAACAACAAATAAGGGAAACTCGTCCTGTCCAACAGAACTATGGTAAAATACAATTGGTGCCCCCTCTGTAACACATCAAAACATACCTGTGGGATAATACCTGGCACAACAGCCACCAACCTACTATATGAAACACATCAATGGGTCCCCCTCTTGGGCGCCCTCTACTCACCTGAATACCCTGCTATAACACAACTACCTGAATCATGGAATAATCTCTCACCTGTGGCTCACATCTCCACACTCAAACAACCTCTCCGCCGACATGGCTGTGGAAAACATACAATACGGATCCTCTAGGACCCATGAGTACCTGAAAAGCCCCCATGCGAAGTTGGCAATGCAAACTGAACTGGTTGACCCAAAATTCTCTACCACAACTTACCTTGGTTCCATAATAAGGACCAGTATATTACTCCGGTCTACGAGGCCTCCTCGCCTACCAAAACTCTCTCTTCTGATCTCGTATTTTCACTTGCTCCCGGTCCCACATGCTCTCTAACCGGCGAGCGATCCCCACTACTTGCTAAAATGAGGCATCCTACTCTAACTCTCGAGTCCCGCTGAACTGAATATCATGTCTGAATCTCTCAATGACTCTACGGACTCATCTCCTAACTGAAGCAACCAAACAAGGTGTATATCTGGCCAACTCATTGAATCTAATGGCATACTCCAATAGTGACATGGCACCCTGGCGCAACTGCTCAAACTCCCGGCGCCGAACACCCCAAGGAATTGAGGTGCAACCTCCCTCAAAACATCTTGGAAAACTGAATCCATGCTAGTGAAGCTAACTCGGTCAGGTTACCCCAACTCATATGCCGCCACCACTGATCAACCCACTACTCTGAACTTGAGACGTGATAAAACAATCCCACTCGTCCCCAAAACACCTGAAGTACGAAGAATATAGTGACATTCCCCCAGGAAACCCTAGGCAGCATCTGCCACCAATCCACTGAAAGATAGGAGGGTGGTACTTCCTGTACCTCTCAAGTCCAAGGTATTCTTCCTCCGATGCTACTGCCCTAACCCCGGGCTAAACTGAAACCACATGTCGTGCTGCCATGACAACTGGAACCTGACCAACATGATCTTACTGCTCTGGAGTGTAGGCGGTGGGACTCTGAACTCCTCTCTTGATCTATGAAGCAACTGGTGCACTAGAATCAATTCCGCTTGAGTTAATACCAATTATACTGCAAACTACACCCCGGTCTCTTGAAGTCCGGGGTAACATCAGGCACCCCCAGTGCATGTCCCCTAACTGGTACTACTGGCGGCTCTTCAACGGTTGTTTTGGTAGGCATCTTTAACTGCGGCACGTGCTCCTCATCGGCCTCTGTCTCTAACCCTTGCGACATCTATTTTGGGGTAACATCATCAGGAACCGCAGCTCGTGTCCTCACCATCGGTGAGAGAATGGGACGATGATTTCAAACTTCAAGGTCAATGAACTCGCACGATAGGAATGAAGGAAGTGAAATCATCCTAATAGTTCCGTAGCCTCTCAAAGATAAGTACAGACGTCTTCGTACCGATCCGCAAGACTCTACAAAACTCGCTTATGACTCGTAGCACCCATGAACCTAGAGCTCTGATACCAACTTGTCACGACCCAAATTTTCCCTCCGTTGGTATCGTGATGGCACCTAGTCCTAGAGACTAGGTAAGCCTAACAGTTAATAATAACAACAGTAAGTAAAGGAATACAAACAGTCTAGATATAAAAACCTTGACCGAATTTACAATGTTTTTCCAAAACCGGTAACACAAGTCATAAGCTCTACGAATCTCCTACGACTTCTAAATATAATTTTTTTGGAAATAAATACGACAGTGTATGAATAATGATACAAAGAAGGTGACTCTGAAGCCTGCGAACACAGCAACAAGTTAGCTTGAGCCTCCTCAGCAATCATCTGCGCTGTTACTAACAATCAATACCTGGATCTGTGCAACAAAAATGCACAGAAGAGTAGCATGAGCACACCACAGTGGTGCCTAGTAAGTATTAAGACTAACCTTGGTGGAGTAGTGACGAGGACTAGTCAAGACACACTGGTCTACAAAAATAACTGACATGAATATAGAAGTAACCGAACACTACATCTATCTAAGAATTCACAGGATAATTTACAACAATGACAATATAATGCGGAAGGAAAATTATAGAAAAATAACCACGAAACAACATAAAATACACAGGAAGATGGATAGCAAAACAAGCCAAACCCGAAGGAAACACAATGCAATAGAGAACCCCACAACTCAACTCCGCATCTATTTATTCACATCGAGCCTTATCCATTAAATTCCATAAACTGGTAGAAACCCTTAAACAACAGATCATATGAAAAGCTTTGCTAATAAAATCATTTTAGTGTAGAAAGATTTCCTTTTAAAACATATTTTCTCCAAAATATATATAAGTATATGTACTAGAGAGGAATACGTAAAACATAGTTTTCTTTCAAATTACGAAGTTTCCAAAGATACTTTCCAAATAAAGACTTCCAAGTATCATTTTATGCAAGACTAGTGCTTTTCAAATATACTTTCAATGTAAAAGTCTTCAGATATAATCATTTCGAAAACCATTACTTTTCAATAATACTTTTTTGATAAAATCTCGTAATCATAATCTCCTCAAGGTAAACCTGTCGGAACTCATTCTGTACTCAAAACTTGTCTTGTCAATAAATGTAGTAAGAGATCAGTGCGAATATCCAGATTTAAACAACGAAATATTAACTCTTAAACAAATGCAGTAGATATCAAAAAAGAACACGGAAAAGTATAATGCAAAGACAAGTGCACGGCATGTCCCCTCGTGCTAAAGTAAATAATCACTCGGCACGGACTGTCCCCTCGTGCATAACCTCACAATCACTCGAAACGAAATGTCCTCTTGTGCATAAATAAGTAAATAAACACTCGACACAGAATGTCCCCTCGTGCATAACCTCACAATCACTCGGCACAGAATGTCCCCTCGTGCATAAATAAATAAATAGACACTCGGCACGGAATGTCCCCTCGTGCATAACCTCACAATCACTCGGCACGGAATATCCCCTCGTGTATAAATAAATAAATAAACAACAATCGACGAAGCAAATCAACAATAGGAACCATAAATCACAACGTCCCAACAAGGGAATCAATAATGCAAACGATATCATATCAGCACAACAATAATAGAAAACACACCATCCCGGCAAGGGAGTCAACAATGAAAACAACACCATCCCGGCAAGGGAAAAACAACTATAACCAATCTCGCCTAACAAAAATTAACTTTACGGAATAAAACTCAGCACAAACAAAGGCCCAGTAACAGGCAACATCAAGAAAACATCAGCAACATAAATATTTGTCGACTAGACCCAAGTAGCACATAAGAGAAAAGTCATATAAATCACAAGGTAAGACTCACGGGCATGCTTGACTCCAACGAACGGATGCTCTAACTACGGCTAGACCACTATATAGCTAGGTAATACTAATAAAGTCAATTTGGCAGGTTTAGGAAGCAAATATGGCATGAAGATAAGAGCGGTAAAATATTCAATTAAGTCAATTAAGATCAACTAGCCAACGAAGGAATCTAAAAACCAAGTAATTCTAATTTAAGCATAAAATAATGAAATTAACAACCAAGGATTCAAATGTAACAATTACGATAACATAAGAACCTACGAATCCTAAAGGCCAATCTATTAGCAAATAAGTCCGAGTACGCACTCGTCACCTCGTATACACGGACTACAATCAACAAAGAAGACTCAACCCTAAGGGGTAGTTCCCCCACACAAGGTTAGGAAAGATACTTACCTCAAAAACGATCAATCGGTACTCAAAAATGAACTTCTCGGGCGGAAAGACCTCTGGACGGCTCAAAATCAACTAAAACAACTTCAAAATATACATAACACGTATAAGGAATGATTCTGGATAATAAAGTTTCAATCTTTACTAATTTATAAAAATCGACCCAAAAGTCGACCCCCAGGCCCGCACCTCGGAACCCGACAAATTTTATAAATTTTGATTACCCATTCCGATACGAGTTCACCCATACTAAATTTATCCAATTCCGATATCATTTGGTCATTTAAAACATGAATTTTTTTTTATTTTTTTTTTGAAGTTTTCTTTCAAAACCCACAATTTTCCCCAACCCAAAACACAAATTAAATGATACAAACAAGAACTAATTCGTGAAATATAATTAATTATAGAGGAAGAATACTTACCCATTCGATTCGTGTGAAAAACCCTCAAAGAATCGCCCAAAGTCGAGTTCTAGAAGTCAAAATATGTTTAAAATGGTGAAACCCCCGATTTTGAGAACTTATATTCTGCCTAGGTATTTTGTTCATTGAGATCGCGGACAAAACAATGCGATCACATGGAAGAAAGTTGCCACTGACCAAAACATGCTATGCGATCGCGGACACAAGGATGCGATCGCATAATAGAAAAATGCTGCTGGCCAATTTGCACTGTGCGTTCGCGACAGTGAGAATGCGAACGTGTAGAAGGGGGATGTAGGCTTCCGCGATCGCGGGTGAACCTGTGCGATCGCAGTGAAGGAAAAGAAACTGGGGCCCAAGGTAACACTATGCGATCGCGATTACCTCTATGCGATCGCATAAAAGATAAGCTGGAGGGGTCAGTATAGTACTATGCGATCGCGGCTCCTCATGTGCGATCGCATAGACGAAACTTGGGCGATTCACATTCACACTATGCGATCGCAACTATGCTTATGCGATCGCAAGAAGAGGGAAAGTTGACCCGACACCCATCTGAAACACACCCGAGGCCCTCGGGACCCCGTCCAACCACACACAAAAGTCATATAACCTAACACGGACTCGCTCCAAGTTTCAAAACACATAAAACAACACTAAAACAATGAATCAAATAAAAAATCATACTTATGAATTTTCCAAAACTTCAAACATCAACACTCACGTCGAAACCTATCAAATCAACCCGGAATGACGTGAAATTTTGCAGACAAATCATAAATAATACAATGGACCTACATCCATTCTCGAAATTCCATTCCGAGCCCGATATCAAAATTTCACCTATCGCCCAGAATCACCGAATTTCTAACTTTCGCCAAATTACCTCAAATGGCCCTACGGACTTCCAAAACCAATTCCAGACATGCGCCTAAGTCCAAAATCATCATACGAAGTTGTTGACATTAACCAAAACTCATTTCGAGGTAGTTTACCTAAAAGTCAAACCTCCGGTCAACTCCCATCACTTAAGCTTCCAAAACTGAAATTTTCTTCCAATTCGACTCTGATTTACCTGGTAACTGATTCTAACCACGCACGCAGGTCGATATACACAATGTGAATCTGTTTATGCCTTTACACCACCGAACGGGGCTTAAATTCCCGAAACGACCGGTCAGGTCGTCACAATGTGGCCTTGTGGTTTTTAGTTTTTGATTAAATATAGTTGTCTATATCAGCCTTCCTGGCTCGCCCACTGTATTCCGCATTTATATGTACATATGTCTTTTGGAGAGGTTTTCCTCACGTATTATCCATGTTTATATATTAAACACATGCTTAAGGACGTTCGACATGTAGGATTCAGGCACCCGTCGCGGCCCATCGGTTTGGGTCGTGACAAAAGTAGTATCAGAGTAGTTTTGTCCTAGGGTTGTCTACAGACCGTGTCTAGTAGAGTCTTGTTTATGGATGTGTTGTGCACCACACTTATAAATATGAGGCTACAGGACATATATGATGTTATCCTCTTTTCTTATCTTATATCGTGCGATATAAGAATTCATATTCCTAATGATATGTTATATTTTCAGCGATGCCTCCAAAGACTACAGCCGCCCAGAAGGGAAAGCCCGTGGCTGGTGAGATTATTAGTCAAGTGCCACGAGTTACCAGGGCTCGGGGAGAGTCTTATAGTGAAATTCCATCTCAGACTCCACATACCTCGCCCTCTCTAGTAGAGATCTGAGGGGCACCAGCTCTAGCACCCGCCCCTGTACGTTCATCCCCTCAACCGAATGCACCAGGTTAGGAGATGAGGGATGTTATTCAGTTATTAACTCGATTAGTAGCCGCACAGGCTCAGTGTCAAGAAGTAGGAATTGGTCATGCAGATAGGTCCGTTAGTCCGAGGGCTTGTGATTTCATTAATTTAGACCCTCCAGTATTCACAGGGGAAGATCCTAACGAGGACCCACTGGTATTTATTGATAGAATGTAGAGGACGTTGAGGGTAATGAAGGCCACTATGATTAAGTCAGTTGAGCTAGATTCCTATTGACTCCAAGATGTTGCAATTAATTGGTACGAGTCTTGGGAATTTTCCAGAGGTGAGGATGCCCCTCCAACAGTATGGTAGGATTTACAGAAGCTTTTCTTCGTCATTATCTTCCACCAGAGCTTAGACGGGCCAGAGTTGATAGGTTCTTGACCCTTCGGCAGGGTAACATGAGTGTTCGAGAATACAGTCTTCAGTTTGATTTGTTGGCTAGGTATGCTCCCACTATTGTATCTAAGATGGAGGATCGGGTTCACCAGCTCATGATGGGGTTAGAGCCGCATTTTCTTAACGATTGTATGTCGGTCTCACTTCATCTAGACATGGATATTTCTCGTATTTAGGCATACGCTCAGGGTGTAGAGGAGCGTAAGCAGAAGCAGAGGATGGATCGTGAGCATGATAGGGCCCAGAATAAGAGAGCGAGGTCTTCGGGTCCTTCTGGTGAGTTTTGAGGTGGTTAGAGACCACAATACCCGAGGTATCCAGCCCTGCCATCGGCTAGCACACCTCCTCAGTTTGATGGTAAGAGATTTGATCGTTCCACATATTAAGGGTCTGGTCAGAATTTTAGGGCCTCGAGTTCTCAGTATAGGGGTGATTCAAGTCAGATGAGGCCTCCCTTGCCACGATGTGCTCAGTGTGGTAAGCAGCATGTCGGGCAGTGCCGTATGGGGTTGGGTGTTTGTTATACTTATGGTTATCTGGGCCACGTTATGAGGGATTGTCCGACGAGCAGTGATGCAAACATAGATCAACCATTGGGATCTGTAGCTGGTTCGTGATCATCAATACGCCCCCCTAGGCAAGGTTCACAAGCACCAATGAGTCGTGGTAGAGGCATAGGCGGAGTATCTAGCTCGAGCGATCCTCAGAACCGCATTTATGCGTTAGCAAGATGACAGGATCATCATTAATCGCCTAATGTTGTTACTGGTATATTATCAGTCTCCTCATATGATGTATATGCACTGATTGACCCAGGTTCCACCTTATCATATGTTACTCTGTTGGTTGCTAGTAAGTTTGGAATAAAACCTGAATTGGTTAAACCTTTTGAGGTGTCTACACCTGTTGGGACTTAGTGGTAGCTAAGAGAGTATATAGGGGTTGTATAATAGTGGTTCATAGTCGAATGACCGTAGCGAACCTAATCGAGTTAGATATGGTAGAATTTGATGTTATAATGGGTATGGATTGGTTGGCTTCTTGTCATGCCAACGCTGTTTCTAGATCAAAGATAGTCCGATTTCAATTTCTAGGGAAGCCCGTTTTGGAGTGGAAAGGTAATACGACGTTCTTGAGAGGTAGATTTATTTCCTATCTCAAGGCAAGGAAGATGATCAGAAAGGGATGTATTTATCACTTAGTTTGGGTTCAGGATGTGGAAGTAGAGTCACCAACCATTCATTCCATCCTTGTGGTTAATGAGTTTCCCGATGGTTTTCCTGATGAGCTTCCGGGTCTTCCTCCAGAGTGAGAAACTGAGTTTTCTATTGACCCACTACTAGATACTCATCCAATATCTATTCCTCCATATAGAATGGCCCCTGCAGAGCTGAAAGAGTTGAAGGAACAACTAAAGGACTTACTTGAGAAAGGCTTTACCATACCTAGTACATCACTGTGGGGAGCACCTGTGTTATTTGTGAGGAAGAAATATGGTTCCTTACGGATGTGTGTTGATTATAGACAATTATATAAGGTGACGATCAAGAATAAGTACCCGCTCTCGACGATTGATGATTTATTTAATCAGTTGCAAGGTACCAAGTGTTTCTCAAAGATATACTTGAGGTCCGGGTACCATCAGGTAAGGGTTAAGGAGAAAGATATTCCGAAGACAACATTCAGTACCAAATACGGGCACTTTTAGTTTCGTGTTATGTCGTTCGGTTTGACCAATGCCCCAGCAGTATTCATGGATTTGATGAACCGTGTGTTCAGGCCCTTTTTAGATATGTTCATAATTGTATTTATCGATGATATATTTGTGTATTCTCGTTCAGAGGCTAATCATGCAGATCATTTGTGTATTGTGCTCAGAGTTCTACAAAAAGGGAAGTTGTATGCAAGATTCTCTAAATGTGAATTCTGGTTGAACTCTGTAGCTTTCCTTGGGCATATCATTTCGGGTGAAGGTATGCGAGTTGATACACAAAATATTGAGGCAGTGAAGACTTGTCCTAGACCCACGACACCTGTGGAGGTTCATAGTTTTCTCGGTCTGTTAGGTTATTATAGGAGATTTGTAGAGGGATTTTCTTCCCTTTCAGCACCTTTGACAAAGTTGACTCAGAAGGGAGAAAAGTTTCAATGGACTGATGCTTGCGAACAGAGTTTCTAGGCGTTGAAGGACAGATTAACTTTAGCACTGGTTCTAACACTCCTAGAAGGGACTGATAGTTATGTTGTCTATTGTGATGCCTCGGGCATTGGGTTGGGTTGTGTACTGATGCAGCATGGTAAGGTTGTACCTTATGCTTCTAGACAACTGAAAATCATGAGAAGAATTACCCGACCCACGATTTAGAGTTAGCCACAATGATTCATGTACTAAAGATGTGGAGGCACTACTTTTAGCATTCATGTTGATATCTCTACGGATCATAAGAGCCTCCGGTATATCTTCAAGCAAAAGGAATTGAATTTACGTCAAAGGAGGTGGTTGGAGCTACTTAAAGATTATGACGTTGATATTTTATACCATCTGGGGAAGACGAACATGGTAGCCGATGTCCTCAGTCGTAGATCTATGGGTAGCCTGTCATATTTACAGCCAGAGAAGAGGGGAATAGCCCATGAGATTTGTTGACCCAAGTCACTGCATAGTTTTGAAGATTGACAAATGTCTGACCAGTTGAACCAGGTCCATTAGAGCACACATTCTTGAACTGAATGGCTGGCACATGAACCGTATATGTATAGGAGATAAATGTGATTGTGAAGTATCAATGAACCAAGAGATTATCTCCTAATGCGAAAAGGTTGCAAACTGATAAAGAGGATAGAAGTTGCATTCAGCAAGGAAAGTAACAAAGGAAGGAAGTTGAGTTTGATACGAACTCTTTCACCCAGGAAGAGTTGGACTAGAACTGAACGACAAACTCAACAACTGAATCTATAAATATTCGAAGTATTTCTGC